>PKMM01034297.1:444699-589069 GCA_002933915.1 Eutrema heterophyllum
TATATATATATATTATTTTTTGTTACCGGTTTCATTGCATTATTTAGGTGTGACAGCTTTTTATATATATATTTTTTGTTTCTTTCCATTGGTTAAATCAATGTATATAATTTTGTTTCTTTTCGTGGGTTAGGTTAATAACAAAATATTAAACTGGTTTAATGGTTTATAATAGTGTTGATTTTTACGTGTGTGTGTGTTGTACTTGTACAAAGTAATGAAACCAAAACATAAACACAAAAATGAAAAATAATCAAATTAAAGACATAGTCTACTCATACATTTCGTTTTACAATAAAACCCCACGGAATAGCAAAACAACCACAGCATATAGAGAAGAAGAGATAGATCCGTTGGATCCTTCATTTTTGAGACATATGATGGAAGCCTTAGCATGTTTGAACGATCGTGAACCAGTTGGTTAAGAAGGAGTATTCTTGTTGTCAGTTACGATCTAACGTTTTTAGCTACTCTAAGCGAGTCTAAAAAAACATGTCACTTTTATATATTTTATTCAAAGTCCAATTCTATAGATTGTTTGTAAAAATAGAAAAACAAAAATTAAAAAAAAAAATTTATTATTGAAATATGACACTTTTTACAGTTTTGCCTGCAAAATCATTCACTAAACTCATATAGTCGAGTTTTTCAACCATAAATGTCTCAATTGATAGCAAAGCCAACTCATTCAATATCTCTTGTGACATGGTAGACTGCAAATAATTATTTATCAGCTTCAACTTCGAAAAACTTATTTTAGCAGTGGTAACCGATACCGGAATGGTCAACAATATGTGAAGCAATTTCTGTGTTAAGATAACAATCCTCCATTTTTTCCAAAAAATCAAGCATGATGTCCTCACAGTATCTTCACTTGCCGATGTTAGTTTTTTTAAATCAACAAAAACCTAAAATTTGTGTTTGAGGGTTTGAGAGTTTTTAAAAAAAAAAACATAATTTACTAAAAAAATAAAAAATAAAATATTTGTTATACAATAATCAATATATTTGTTAATAAAATGCTCATAAACAATGCTAATAAAGTCCTACAATATTACTATTATAAAAACCTATAAATTTTGTTTACATTTAAGGCCTAATAAAAAAATATCAAAAAATGCCCTTCCCGGACTGGATGCCCTAAGCGGTGGCTTGGGTAGCTTATGCCAAGGGCCAGACCTGCTTGTTGTCGAAGCAATTGTTGGATTTCTCTAATGATTATCAACGCCGGTCTTGATTTTTTTTTTTTTTTTATAAAATGTGAATTTTATTTATTAAAATTTGGAAATGTTTTTTTACAATATGCTCGGTGGAGATAAAAAGTTATAAAAAGCCAAAAAAATAATAAAAAACCTAAATGATAATAGATTAAAAAAATTCGATCCATACTAGTAGAAAAAGCTACTCATACGTGAACCATTGCGATAACAAGTCTTTGAACGCTTTCCGCTGGATTCAAACAAGGATGCTGTCACGAATGCTTCAATCAATCTGCTTGAAGATGACTGAGTGGCAAGTAGAGACCGCGTTGTGTAGTCGGTTGTTTCTCCAGAGGTGAGAGATCACATTATGGATTGCACGGCTTATCAGACCAGCTGAGGAAGAGATCCACTCTATCATATTAGGCCAGTTGATACACTCATGTTTTAACCCTATAAATAACTACTGCAAGTGCACAACAAACGAAGTAGTATAGAAGGGATCGAATCTACAGAGACCAAGTGAAACACTACGAGTGCTGTCCGATGTGATGAGGTTCAACCGGATCATAGCTGCTAGGTCACTCCTTTTCATTGTCGGATTCTCTTCATGAAGCTCATCCAACTTAACTTTTTGTTTCGGTGTGAGTACACTTTCATCAAATGGTGGCTCCACGTATAGCTCATCTTGAATGTATTCATCAAATGTGGCATCCTCTTCTTGTGGCCAATCATTGTAGTCCATGTCCATCAACTATAAGAAACAAAAGGAAGAAAATAAAAGTTAGTGTGTTAGTCTGAACTTTAGTCCAATACTCGTAGGTAACGCAATTGGTCCCCGGCAACGGCGCCAAAAACTTGAAACACTTCAGGTTTAACCCTAAAATTCTACTGCAAGAGCACAGCAATCGAAATAGTATTTTAGGAATCGAATCCACAAGAACCAAGTGAAACACTACGAGAATGCAAGAGTATAGTAAAGCTAAGACTAATGATAGTTGTTTGTAGTTTTAATGCAATGAATTAACAAGCTAAATAAAAACAAATTAAACTTATGAATTAAAGGCGTGCATGGGGCTCTAGGGAAATTCGCATGAACCATGAATTGCAAAACAGAAAATCAGGCAAGGAAATCATTAAGCATTGTTCTCGAACTCAAATAACTAGAGTAGATCAATCTCTTCCCAGAGTATTAAATCCCTATGTATTAGATATATGAATACTAACTCCCGTTGAATTCAACAACCTAAACATGCATTATAAGCGAGTTTGATAAGTTCACAAAACACAATAACAAAACACTTTCGGCGCGGAAATACACCTAAGATCAGAAACTAGGCCGCGAGTTAAGTTCCAGCAATAAGATCAATAATAGATGAAGAAACCAATCGATAATTATCTAACAATCCTAAACTAGCAATTCATGAATTCCCTTGAAACCCCTAAAACCTAACTATGAGACTACTTATACATGGAATTAGAGAAATCACAAAGAGATGAAAAGAAAGACATAATTAAATGGACAAAAGTAATAAGAGGGTTCAGAAATCTTCTCCAAGTTTGTCAAAAGTGGTTTAGAGATCTTCTCACAGGCATACAATTGAAAGAGATGAAAGATGTCTAAGAAAAATAAAGTGTAGCCTTAGAAATTGGCTTAAAATAAGTATAAATAGGTATTATGTCAAATTAGGTCGAGTTTGGATGATTCTAAGGCAAAATTTTGAAGTCCAAAATTGCCTTTTTCGTCTGTGGGGTGGATCGATCGAGATCGACCGATCAAATATGCTTATGTTGATCGTCGGGAAAAGGATCGATCGATCTAATTGGCTTCTGGGTTCATTTATGCACATGTTTCTTCTTCTCGCCAGACTGGATTATCTTCACTAAAACCGGCATAAATTTTGATCGCACCATTAGAATGACTGAAAAATACTTCCAAATGAAAGCTAATTCATTCTTCTATCTTGTATCAAAATTTTAGCTCAATCCATCAGGTGGAAAGGTCTTCAACGAAAGCCAAACGTTTGATGTCTCTGCATGATTCTGCATCTCCATGTGCTCATTTTCACCCACCATATACTTCTCCGCAGGCATCACAACTTTCCCAAATTCAGCTCACAGTCTCATAGAATAGTCCAAAAGCCATCATTGATGGATCTCACCAAAAGATCATAGTGCCAAGAACCTTCTAGACTCTTTCTCTTTCGATACTATGACAAGCCAACCACACAACCTTTAGTACTTTTTCCCTCCCACAGATTTATTCTTTTCTCATTCTCTCTTCTTTTTTTTATATATTATTCAAAGGTGTAACCGAATAATGGTATCTCTAGAAATTTTCCTAAACCGGCATAACGTTTGATCGCACCGTTAGAATGACTTCAAACTACTTTCAAATGAAACCTAATTCAATCTTCTATCATGTATCAAAATTTGAGCTCAATCCATCGGTAGGAAGGTCTTCAACGGATGTCAAACTTATGATTCTACATCTCCATGTGCTCATTTTCACCCAAAACGGCTCTTTTTCTTTCAAAGTAACTTAAAACCTGAAAAACTCGATAAATGACTAAAAAACTCTAAAAACAAACCTTGACTCGATAAAAGACACAAAACAAGGGTTAGAAACCGGTAAAAACACAGTTATCACTAGTTCGCAAAAGACAATAGCGGATGTCCTAATTAAGCGAGTGAAAACCATTTTCCAGATGAGAGAGTTGTACTCACAATGCAGGAGGAGGTGGTCTCGGGATTCTTTTTCCCTTTGACAAATGCAACATGTGGCATGTATATTCAAGCCCTAAGATGCAAGTCTGTCTTTTACCGGAAGACGATCCAATTGTGAAACCCAAAAGGTAAAACCATGCTTAGGGATGCAGCCTTTGAACCAACCCAACTTCGTCCATTGCTCGGGATTACGGGCTGGTCTGAGCTGCTCCCAAGTGAGCTTCGTGGAGAAGGAAGAGGTGGTAACACCATTAATGAACCAGGAGTAGGTGTCGCCACCTCTAGAGCTATTTGGTAGAGGAGTAGCTAAGAGAACTGGCCTTAGAGATGCTAGAGTTAAATTCCGAGTGCGAGAAGACGAGAGAATCCATTCAGATGAAGTAACACCTTCTCTCACAATGGCGGATTCAGATATCCCGGTAAGCAAAGGACATGCAGGACCAATATGGTCAATAAGGGGACCAAGACTGGTCCAGTGATCATACCAGTAACTAGCGTCTCTTCCATCCTGTGTTTAAAATAGCTCATGGCGCACCGTGGCGATGAAGTCTGAGCCTTGCGCCTTCCGCCATGGCGCAGTATGGCGCGCGCCTTGCAACAATAATTGGGCTCATATATTTTTTGTCGATAACAATGATGTATTTGCCTAAAAGGCTAAAACAATATAAAAGTACTTTACCGATTAAAAATATATTTCAGATGCTCACGGGTTCCAACAACAATCTGTAAACTAATATATTTAATTCTCAATAGCATCAATCATACCTCCTTCTTCAAGACTAGAGTTTCGTGAGCAATTCGCTTTGTCCATTTTTTTTTTTGAATTGAATTCGATTTGTCCATTTCCACTCAGGCAAAGGCCGCTTCTTTTTGCTCTTCTTCCCAAGATTTGCTTTTCTTCGATTTAATGTGGCTAAAACTCCATCCCATCGAGAGAGTCACCTTTTTACAGACTCATTGAGTCATCTCACGACTCCTTATACTCTGTGATCCTCCCAAAGCTCGAGCCGTCCCTTTCCCTCGTCCTCACGCACTTCCTCCCGTTCATCGGTCACCTCTAATACTGCTCAGAATACAAAGCCCTCGCCCTCAAGCGCCTTTGCGCGCCATGAGCATTGCTTAAAAAGCGCAGATAGCGCGTGCCTTGTAATATTGCCTCGCCTTTAGGCTAGCATGGCGTTTTCTCCATCGCCTTGCGCCTTATGCGCCAAGGCGCGCTTTTTTAAACACAACTTCCATCTACAATTGAACATCTTAGGAATCGTTTTACAAGGGGTCTAAGGGACAAAAGAGATTTCCAAATCCAAGAATGGTTAACCGCAGCCTCAATGTTCCAGAAGTTATTGTGCCGGTCTTGATTTTTGTAGTATGTAGCATTGAATTCTTGTCTCCAAATCTCAAATACAGTCGCTTGAAGGTACAATTTGCCTATGATGATAGGCTTTCGGTTAGTAAAAGAGGAGTGAGACCATCTCATATACTACATTATGTGGTATGTAGCTTGGTAATTTTTATAAAAAATATATAAAAAAAAATAAAAAAGCTTGGTAATTTTAATTGCAGCTCGTCTCTAAACTGTATACTGGACTATTAAAGTGTACTAGTATATGAGTCATCGAATATGCATGCAGGGCCAGCTTAACCACAAGGGCCAGCAGGGCACCCGTCCTAGGGTCCATGGGTATAAGGGACCCATAAAAATTTTATTTTAGAGGTAGCGTTAATTTTTTTTTTTTGAGAATTTGTTTATTAGGTCGATGGTTTCTCTAACACTCTGCTAAACGCCTCTACACAAAACTTTTCATATTCTCACAATTCTTTTTTTGTTTATAAACATAAACGATTCTGATCACAAATTCCCGATCTAGTAAGATAGTTGAAGACTCCTGCATTTGTGCATCTCCTAGCTTAAACGAAAGTTCAGTTTCTGTAAGTTCTCAAAACTCAATTTTAGGCTTTTAATTCATGTAAATTGCTCCGTTTCTTTGTTTTTACACTTATTCGTAAGAAAAAATCATGTATATAGTCTTTGTGTTTGATCGGAGTTATTTGGTATAACCGGAGGTCCGCTTCCTTTGAATCGCTTGGAAAGAAGAAGGAAGAGCACAATAAAGAACTTGATAATGATGTTATAAAAAAAAAAAAACTTGATTATCTGTCGTTGTATTTTGCTTGTTTTTGATAAACAATAGTGTTTTTTTGTATTGGAATAAATGATATTTTTTTATGGTTAATGATATCTTAGGGGTCTATTTTTAAATTTTGCCCCAAGACCTACAAAATGTTTAAGCCGGCCTTGTATGCACATTGGAGAACTCACTAAGTTTTTTTTTTCTCTAAAATTTCTGGTTGTATTTCACTTAATGGAACAATACAATAGGTGGAAAAGGATAAAAAAAAGCTATTACATCAAACCTTCGAAAATGAACTCATGAAGGTGAAAAGAGAAAGACAAAAAACGACAAAGAAGCAACAAAAACACAAGGGAAGCCTAAGGAATCGGCTGTGAGACAAGGAAGATAAAACTGAAGCAAACTAAGACGAGAAAGCAGCAATCACGTGCCAAAGCACAGACCATCTCGTATTTGCCGCAACTCAAAGAACTGAAGTTCACATCATCGTTGCCACTAGCGTCCCATCTTTCTGAGGCATGTCCCCTAACCGCCGGAAGGAGATACGTACAACTTCTCTGGGAACTGACGCGATCTCTGGAATGCGTAACGGACTAAGTAGCAACTGGTGACTAGGAAGTCCGAGCGGTAATTGGAGAAGTCACTTCCGACCACCATTCCCGAAGAAACCAAAGTCTCCATTGGGACCAACCTCCACAGTTACAACCTAACCGGACAACAGACCATTGCCTCAACAATACACGTCTCGAGACGCTCCACCATCTTCACCGAACCAAATCGGATCCCTCACTAACCGAGACCAAGACCAAACTATGTACCTGCTGAAACTTGTCGAGAACGAGAACACACACCAACCGCGAAACCCGAGCCACACCAGTGAGAAGACGACACCAGAGCTTCTCCAACGAAACGAACCGAGAAACTGCCGTTGTACAACCCGCCTAGAGCCACCACCGAGAGACACCGATGGTGGAGCCGCGCACGACGGGAAGACGAAAGCCACCCCTCCAAGGCTAGCCACAAGACACACAGCTCACGCGACACCAAAACCTTAGATTAAACCCGTCCCCAAAGTCCAAATCACCGCCGTCGGAGTCGAGAAGAGAAAAGCCTTAATCACCACCACACCTCCGCCACGGGAACACCACTAAAACGGGGAGAGACGAGAGTCACCACCACCGAGTAAAGCCGGAGAGCACGTCGCCGGCGACGAGGACTCTTAAAGAAAGACGGAGTGAGACCGCGAGAGGGAAACGCCGGTGGGCACCAAGGGGAAGAGAAACCGTCGACAAGAAATGAGGCGGACAAAGGAGAGGCGCATCACTACGAGGGAGAAAGCCTTCCACCACCGCAGCCCCAGCGACGCCGCTGAGGCCCGCAGCCTTCGATCGAGGACCACGCCGGAGGCAAAGAAACTTCACCTCGAACCCACTTCCGAACCGACGACCAAATGTTAGTGGTGAGTTTATCACTCCCCGGTTTAACCCGGTTTGAACCGAGATCGGCCCAATTGATCCCGATTGACGACGGTTCGAGCTAATAAAAAGTGCATATAAAACATATTACCAACCTACGAGCTCGGTGGTCAAGCGAGCTCGGGAAAAGAACCCATAAAACATATTACCAACCTACGAGCTCGGAAGTCCTGCGAGCTCGGAAAAAGAATCGACAAAACATGTTACCGACCTACGAGTCTAGTGGTCCCAACTCATCGTCGTCAAAACCCACTTCCGGGATTCGCGTGAAAAGTAAATCTTCTTTTCCTAAAAACTAGGGAAAAGGGAGATTAATTAAATCTGGATATTATTTATAGTTGGCTTAGCGAAGCCTAACCTAGTTGCCCACTATAAAACCTATCGACGTCAGCACCGACGTCACCACCATGTAATCACACAACATGCTCGTCCACTATAAATAGAGAGAGAATAAAAGAAAAATAAAGAACAATTGGCGCTAGAAAGAGGGGTCGAACCTCCGACCTTGTGATCCTACGGTTCGTGATTGAAAAGCTTGGTAATGACTGATACAACATATACCACTCCGACACTCATCGGCGATGTTTCAGCGCTCGGCGATCAAAACACCCAGAACGACGGACTCAATCCAGTGGGTCATGATCCAAACAACCGACGTGACGACATACCACCCCCGGCTCCGACGAACACCGACGCAGTCACTGCAGCTCAACTCGACCAAAACGCTCTCATACGAACTATGGCACCCCAACTCGCCGAACTCGCTAAGAAGAACGACGAAGGTTCGATTCTTTGTTTGCAACACAGACGGAACTCCGAGACCAGCTCGGCGAACTCAGGCAGAATCCGGTAACTCCCCAGCCCGAGAACGTGACACCCCCACTTCGCTGAAACCTCATCGCTAGAACAATTTCTAGTTTCTCTACCGAGCTAAAACACTTTGTAGCCACATAACTCAAAACACTTTGTAACTCCACCGGTTCAATCAAATAAAACAAAGATTCTGATCGATTTGTTAACTTTTAACTCTTGTGTGATTTCTATGATCAACACCAAACACCACAAAAAAACCTACTCAAAGAAAGAGGAGGACACTGGGGTCCCTCCTCCGACGACGGTGAGCCACCACGCACGCCAGAGAAGGAAATTGGAAGAGTTGAAGACTGTCGGCAAGAAGGAGAGAGAAAATTTAGTGCTTGATAATTAGTGCCTGTCGTCAAAGACAAGAAAGAGAGACTGTCAGAAAATTTATCGGACTCACTAAATTTGTGCTTGATAATTATGCTGTGACCAGAACCGTGCCTTGCATTAACCGTGCTTTGCATGTATCAAAAAAGGCAAATTGCCTTAGGCCACCAAATATTTTTTTTAATTTTTAGGACCACATTATTTTATAAATTATATATTTTTAACCAAATATGTAAGATACATTTTTTTTTTATGTATACTAGAAAGCACAACTACAATAAAAGTATTAGATATTTAAAATTATATTTTGTTTTTAAAAACTATAATAGTATTACAATAAATAAAACTATAAATCAAAATACATATTTAAACAAAATAAAACAATAATATATTTTTAAATTGCTTTAGGCCTCTATAAGACCAGGCACGGCACTGGCTGTGACTATATTATGGAAGAGACAATAGACCACGACATCGTAATAATGAGGAGTGTGACTATTTTGACGCATCTGTATAGACTAGAGAGAAAGAGTTGAAGCTAGAGACGACTTACTTTTTGTGTGGGACGTCGGATAGTGGACCCCTAGATTTTAGGATCTTTCCAAAGGTAACCCCGTACTAATTAACTTACCTAAAAAGTACCATTTTTTTGAAATAAAGTTGATGGAATTGTAACATCATGCTTCTGTAACCAATAGAATGAAATGCTGATTCCAAAATCTTATGTTTTGCAGAAGGGAGCTAGCAAGACGGTTTCGAGCTTGGTACTTGGATCTGTTCTCGTCTGGTTTATGTCGTCTTTGTTTGTTCCATTGTTATTACTTTGGGGACTGAATTCTTTTGGGATTTATTATCTTTCGGAGAGGATACTATTGAGAGTTGAGATGGAGATATCAGTATTTTTTGTTTGGAGATATTTTTGTGGCTTCCCTTCTCATACTATTGTATTATGATATACTAGATTATGACTGGCATATATGCAGGTTNACTTTATATTAAACTAGATTAGGATCCTCAGATATGTGGGTTTATAATTTAATATTTTATAACCCGTAAAAAAATGAAAAAATAAAAAACAATATTAAATCAAAATTAAATCAAAAATAAATAATATACAAATTTAGAAATAAAATTTCCGATGAAATAAATATATACATTGAAGAAAATTTTTGGTGGAGCAGATGCATTAAATAGTTTTTGAAACGATTATTGAACTTTTGATTTTTTTGTAATGCAATTGACATACTACCAAATTGTTTATACATAAGTGAGAAATTAGAATTATTTTCCTTTTAAGATTAGTAATCCATCGTTAAATTTCCTTAATCTAAATGAAAAAACTAAAGAATTTTTTTTTTTTATTAATTTTTCTTTTTAGGATAAATTTAAATTTTGTAGTTTTCCTTTTTGTTTATTAGCTTTACCTTTTAGAATTATGAATCGATTAAGTTTTTCATTAATTTTTGATTTTGATTTTTTTATTAACTTTGGCTTTTAGTATTAATTTACATATTCTATTTTTCATGCATGTTTATTAACTTTTTTTTTTAGTTGAAATGTGATATTATTGATCAAAAAAAAAAAAAGTATTTACAGTGATAAGGGAAAGCTGGTAAAAACAGAAGCACATTTTAATAGAAAAAAACAGAGCTAAAAAAAANTTATATAATAAGATATATATATATATATATATATTATATGTTTATATTTTAATTTATTAACATTTGGGTACAAGAACCATTTAAAATAATAAAGTTTGATCAAATATAAAAATGAGCATTTATTAGATAAACGTTGATCTTATGATTAACTTAAGATATTAAACATTTGAAAACTAACTTTAGTTTTTTTTTTCCCTTTTAGAAACTAACTTTAGTTTTTTCGTAAGATTGGTGATTCTAAAAAGAAATGGGGTAAAAAAACATATTTTTTATGGGGGCATGAAATAACTATAACGGTCTAAGGTAGTGAAATTCGAGGGATTTTAACCCTCAATAGTTATATTTATGAACATTAAGCTTCAAGGAAACTAAATTAATTATAAACAAATCAATTATGATGGAGACTAAACCAAAAAAAAAGAGGCACCTAGAAATAAAAGAGAGAGTCTCAAAACTATTGATGACTTAGTTTGTTACAATGTTACTTGTGCGTTTTGGGTTGAGTGATCTCCGGTTGCCATGATGTCAAAAAAAAAAAAAAAAATCTCCGGTTGCCATGTTTTTGTTTACTCGGTCAAGTTGATTGCGCGCATTGCATTCAATTATCAGATGTCTCCTATGAAAGGGACACAATCTTTGTTGTTGCGGGAAAGAAATTCTCTTGTCTCGAGCTCCATTATTTGCTTTCAGAATAGTTATCCGGTAGAATTACTTTAGTGATGTTGTCACGCCGCTTCCATAACTCATCACTTTTTATCACACCACGCGTTGTAGCTGTGTTCTATTGAAGATAAACTAAGAAACAAGATTTTAACTTGCGTAAGTATTATTGGTTTTCAAAACTCGAATGTGGAATGAAACCCGTAAAATCCAAGACGTTCTTTCATATGTATGTGTGAACGCAAAAATATTCTCTACATTTCCGATATATATTTTTCTGTGTACTATATGGGTGTTAGTGTATTGGTGTCTCCATAGTGCATTTTTTATTTTAACTGTGTTGAATTATATTATTTAAACATTAGACTATATGGGTGTTAAGTGTATTGGTGTCTCCATAGTGATCAGTGGGATGCCCTAATCCCACTAACACTCCCTCAATCTCGCATTATTACTCGGCCGGCCTCTCAATTTCTCCCTCTTGCTTTTTTCTTTCTCCTTTTTTTTTTGTATAAAGTGAAATCACCACTAAATAAGCAAAGTTTTGTTTTGCTTGATATATACAAAAATATATTTGCAAATTAATACAATATAATTCAGTATTTCCATAAAAACCCCAAAATTTAGAAACCCTAATTTCATTATTTTGATATCATTCGTCCTAACTTATTGGGTTAATTATTATTAATTTTCACTGGATAAAAATATTTAAAGCGGTAAAAAAACTGAGACATTTCCCCATTTACAATATGTTATAGAAATCAAACTTTATTGTATAAAATATATTACGAAAAAATATTAATATTGATATTACTTTTTTCTACATAATGTTCATCCTGTTGATCTTGAGCGGTCATATCTACATAAGGGGTCATATCTACATAAGGACTGTATGGTCAACACTATAGATATCATAGGCATCTACACAAATTGCAAACTAATTAATACATTTTTTTTCTAACTAAAAGTATCATATCTGCAGATCGGTCCGCTGCCAAGCGAGTCTAAACCATTTGAGACCGTCGGTAGATTTGCAGATCACAATTGCCTTTGAACGATAGAAAATGCTTAATCCAAAGATATGGAGTATTGGTTTTTCTTCACCACCTATCAATAACAAATTCATATAGTATCTTCAGATGTAATGTAATCATGTAAATGTTAATCGGACCAAACCATTCATTATTCTTGTTTTGTCATAGTACAAACCAATGTTCGAAATTGCGGCGCTAGTCGAACGGGTGAATTGGGCCTAGCGCCTAGCGGATTAATCAGAAATTAATCGGGAATTAAGTGAAGATTAGTTTTAAACTTTTTTAATGTCTTTTTAACATGTTAATCCATTATAATATATAATTTTGATATAATATTGTGTTCAAGATTAGATGAAACACATGAAAACAAATATTAAGTCTAATACATTACTATTTTCAGTATAAATATGAATATAAGTTGAATTCATCAAATTTTAAAACTAACTAAATTTTTTAATTTAGATAAAAAAAAACTGATTAGGCGGCCGTCTAGACGAGAATTAATCTATCTAAACAAAGATTAATGGCCTAGACAGAAATTAATCAGACACACAATTTATTGATCGGATTAACCAAAAATCGCTACGGTGTGTAACCGTCTAGCGCTTCGGCGGCTAGGTGAGTGAATTTTAGAACAGGGGTACAAACCAAGAATGATTATGACTACGTGATGATAAATTAAAATTACTGGTGCATTTCAAATCAGCTTTATATATGTGTGGTTTTAATTTGTCTGACCATCTGAAATAATAATCATATCTAACTTTGGGTTTTCTTGAAGATCGGGAAAGTTGAGAACTTTAGAAGACATACTATAAAGTGATTTTACATAAGGAAGCATCTCGAGGCTATTCAATGATCAACATGACACTATTATGTCGATTATTTTAGGAGGCTGTATTAGAAAGAAAAATGTTTATAAACAACACAAAATTATCTACCTTTTCAATGTTTATTCGAAATACTGACAAAATGTAATCTTTATTGCTTACGATTATAATTAAGAAACTAAAAAATGAAGTTAGTAATAACTAATAACCATGTGGATTGGCCTAGTGCACAAAGAATTTGAGATAAGATAATAATCTAGACAGTTTTGAGTTCACATCTTATAATGCTAATAAATTTGTTATTATAATGATTGTAATATCTTTTTAACATAATTAGAAAATTTTGAGTCTGATGAATCACAATCTTCTTATGGTGTTAACATCTAATTAGATTTAGGTCAATGATTTAAGGTTTATGGTTTATGATTTAGGGTTTATTTTCATATTTAGTGTGTAGGATTTAAAGTTTATTTTTATTTTTACTGTGTAGGGTTTAGGATTTAGGGTTTAAGGTTTAGCACGTTATAAATATCATATATTATTGTTAGCACGTTAACATATTATATGATAATGGAATTAACACGGTAAACATAAACTTATTGCAATAACATAATAAGTAGCATGTTAACTAAATAATTATCCGGTGATAAATAGTGATTTCAACCTTTGATGAACAATATAGGCGGCCAGCTGATGAACAGTATAATCGGTATTAACTCTACCAGTTTCTGAAAAATGACACTCCATAGGTATTAACATTTATATCACACATTGGTTCTTCTGTCTCCTACTCATTTTATAACAATGAGTTTCTTACCGTTATATTATTGTTGTTGCAGATAGCCAGCTTCATTTGCATTGCTACAATCGTGGACCTATTGCTACAATATGGCTGGTACTACATTACATGCGCTAAATGTAAATGTTAGCTAGGACGATCAGACACAGCATTGGTTTGAAATACATGCAATCATGAAAATATTGTTGGTCTTATCAGGTATGTCATTGCTTCTCTCACACCTACCTATTTCTTAGACCCAAAAAATAGCCATATGACTAACATCCAACATATATCATTAATTTGTCTAACAAACATGTATCGTGTGGAGCTAACAGTTTGTGGCAAAGACAATGTAGCTACGTTCGTGATCTTTGACAAGGATACTGCTAAACTAACTTATAGGAAGGTTACAAATATTCTGGAAGAGGATGAACAAGTATAACCTCTGTTCACTAAAAGAATATAAAATACATCATTTTGGCACAAACTTTTACCAGACGGCAATAGATGGAGTTCGGAAAATCGCAACGGACGCAAAAGTGAACTGTCTAGCCTAACTCATGGTAAAAACGGCGACCAACGGGCTTAATTACGTTGGTGGGGGTCACGGAACCGATCCCTTTCACGACAAGAAGATCGGTGAGGACGAGGTGGTCTGGACATGCTACCGTCACTGTCTCCGTCGGTGAAGGTGTCACTCCATTTCCAGTCTCTGTTGGCAAATCAATTCTGTTCATTACACCGATGAACCCTAAGTACGAAGTTCAAGTAGATATTCAACATCTATTGTTAGAAGAAAGTCGTTGAGAGGAAGAAGATGATGGAAAGTTTATGTATCTTCATTAATTGTGAAAAATGATACAACACCGTTTTTATATACTGGATAAAGACCGGTTTACATAAACCGTACCATACTAAATCACAACATATTATCTAACCAATACTCAATCAATATAATATTCCCCCTCAAGATGACACGAAGATTGATTTGAGAGACATCTTGCTGATAAGAGATTGAAACTGAGAATGAGACAGAGGTTTGGTAAAGACATCGGCAAGCTGTGAATCCGTCTTGACATGAAGAGCCTTGATCAAACCACTGATAATTCTTTCACGAACCATGTGACAATCATTTTCAATGTGTTTGGTTCGTTCGTGGAAGACAAGGTTGTTGGCAATATGTATGGCTGCTGTCGAGTCACAGTAGAAAGCCATATGCTGTTTTTGATCCACCTGAAACTCTTTAAGTAACTTGACTTACCATTCAATTGCTCTGACAGCAAGCTGCATTGCCCGATACTCTGACTCAGCAGAGGAATGTGAAACTGTTGTTTGTTTATTGGACTTCCATGATATCAAAGATGATCCAAGAAACATGCAAAAACCAGAAGTTGATATCCTTGTATCAACGCATGATGCCTAATTTGCATCCGTGAAACCTTTGAGGATTAAATCTGAATCGGCAGAGTAAAATATACCCATTCCAACAGTTCCTTTGATGTAATGCATGACCTTATGTGCAGCACGAAGATGAGAGCCTTTTGGTGTTGAAGTAAACTGACATAGCTTGTCAACCGCAAATGTGATATCAAGACGAGTGATGGTTAAGTACATCAGTTTACCCACTAAACGCCTATATACTGCCAGATCTTCGAGTAAAGGTTCATCTGAATCTTGACTAAGCTTAAAGCTGGAATCCATAGGAATGCTAGATGGTTTGCAAGCTAATATTCCGGTTTCTTCTAGTAGTTCTAAGGCATATTTCCTTTGGCAAACATAAATACCTGAACTTGAACGAGCCACTTCAAGGCCAATAAAATATTGAAGAACACCTAAGTCTCGGAGCTTGAAAACTTTCTTCATATCCTCCTTCAACTGAGCAACTTCATCATCATCATTGCAGGCTATAACAATGTTATCAACATAGACAAGAACAACCACATACCTGCCATTCACATTTCTCACAAAAAGTGTGTGATTAGCATGCGATTTTTGAAACCCCAAAAACATTAAAGTGGAACTAAATTTAAGTAACCACTGTTTTGAGGCCTGTTTGAGACCATATAGAGACTTTCTTAATCTGCAAACAGCTTTCGGAGGTTATGTTTCCCCCTCCTTTGGTGTGTAGCATGAAGGTAAAGTCATGTATATCTCTTCATAAAGATCCCCATTTAAGAAGGCATTGGAGATGTCCAATTGATGAAGACTCCATTTCTTGGCTGCAGCTATGGCTAGAAGTGTCTTTACTGTAGTCATCTTAGCTACTGGTGAAAAGGTGTCTACAAAATCCACTCCTTCTTGTTGTGTATAACTTTTTGTGACCAGTCTGGCTTTGTAACGCTCCAAGCTCCCATCTGCATTGAGCTTGACTTTGTAGACCCACTTACATCATATAGCGTGTTCATCTGATGGTAGAGAACAAATTTCCCAAGTAGTTGTTCCCTCCAACGTATGTAATTCATCATTCATAGCCTTTAACCAAACAGTCGATTTCTTTGCTTGACTAAAGGAGCTCGGTTCAGAATATTTCGTAACTGAACAGATGTAGGCTCTGTAAGGAGTAGATAATCAGATAAAGGGTATTTGATACCTGATGCTGACAGATTATAATAGTAGTCTTGGAGATAGGAAGGAGCTTTGGATTTCATCTTGTGCTTTGAATCATCATCTGTATCAGAAACTACAGGGGTAGATCTTCCAGTAGAATCATTCACAACTGTAGGAGATTCACTCACAACTACAGGAATATTACTATTAAGAGAGCTACTAACATCTGTAGAATCAAATACACAATCAAAAATTATAGGAGATGGATCAGAGTTACCAGCAAATGGAAATATGTTTTTATGAAATGTGATGTTTCTAGAAACACAAATCTGATTTGTTTCAAGATCCAACAGCTTGTAACCCTTGCATCCAGCTGGATATCCGAGAAAAGCACAAGCTTTAGCTCTTGGTTGAAATTTGTTTATGTTCTTAGATGATGTGGAACTGTAACAGAGACAACCAAAAACACGGAGACCACCATAATCAGGTTTCTTTGATGTTAAGAGTTCATAAGGAGACTTATCTTTCAGAAGTGGAGAAGGTAATCGATTGATGAGGAACACTACCATCAAAACACAATCTCCCCAATATTCTATGGGAATATGAGACTGAAACATAAGGGATCGAGCAACATTTAAAATGTGCTGGTGTTTCCTTTCGACCACTAAATTCTGTTTTGGAGTCTCAGGACAAGAGTGATACGAGACGATTCCCTTAACTTTGAACAAATCCATAAACTTTAACTCTGGTGCATTATCAGATCTTACACCTTTCACAACTGCTTTGTACTGAGTTTCTACCAGCTTCAAAAATTCAGGAAACACTCGCAGAACTTTAGATTTTGTCCTGAGTAGATACAACCACGTAGTCCTTGTGTAATCATCCACAATCGTAAGGAAGTACCTATAACCTTCTGTAGTTGGTACTGAAAAAGGTTCCCATACATCAATGTGAAGAAGATCAAAAGCAGCTTCACAAATATTATTCTTGGACTGAAAAAGTAAGTGCTTTTGCTTTGTAAGAGGACAAATAGCACAGTGAAATGGACTTTTATTCCTTTGTTTCATTCTAAGCACATCTGTAAGAATATCAGTTTTGGTTACAAAAGGATGTCCTAGTCTATGATGCCATAAACCACAATCAACTACAATATTTGTTGAAATAGAAAACTGCAAAGATGATGATATTGTAATGGAAGTTGCGTCCAAAATATAGAGGTTGGATATCTGCTCACCCTGACCAATCATCAAGCCCTTGATAGGATCCTGAATCATACAAGAATCCTGATCAAACATCACTATATACCCCAAATCTTTAGTTGACTGATACTCAGAAGATTCAATCTAAAGTCTGGAATATATAGAACATTGTTTAGTAAAAGATGCTCATTCAGTTGAATCGTGCCTATTCTTACAATTTTCACTCCCAATCCAGTAGGCAATGTAACTGAAGTATTCACAGCATCATATAGTTTCATGAATAATTTCTTATCATGAGCTACGTGATGTGTTGTTCCACTATCAACTATCCAAGATTCAGAAGACAAAACATTCCTGGTTTCTCTTAAAATTTCAACAAATCGTAGTGTAGAGGAAGAGAAAGTCATACCAGGCAATGTTGTGATGGTAGCACCATATGTAGATGCGGTGAATGTCTGAGAATCAGTTTGGAGTTGGGAATTGAAGTACGCAATAACACTTTGAATTTGATCTTTAGTAAGAGTGTTATTCATTCCTGCAACAACATCAATAGAAGTATTATCTGTGAATGCAAGTTGAGCTACAACAGGTTTGACTGCAGCTGGAATCGTCTGTCTCTCATTGTAGGACTTATCAGACTGAGGTTTTGTTTTGTGCTTGAACCCTGGTGGATAGCCATGAATTTTCGAGTATTTTTCAACAGTGTGACCTGTGTATCCACAATGAGAGCAAATAGGCATGTTCTGCTTTGAGTTGTTGTATGAAGACTGAGCTGCATTCACCGAAGCTTGCATTGTAACGGAGACTGAAACATTGAATGCAGATGCATTTTGAACTCGAACAATGTTTCTCTGACTATGATCTTGATCCAAGATGTTGTAGATTTCAGCCATATCAGGAACATGTTTCTTCATGATTATTTGGCTTCTAATGACGGCATATGATTCATTCAAGCCAGCCAAAAACTTAATCACACGCGCATGTTCAGCCTTCTTATCCATGTTTCTGCAACAATAACAATTTCGACATAGGTTCACACAATCTGCTCCATCAAATTCATTCCAAAAAGTCTTCAAGGTAGTGTAGTATGTAGCAAGATCCATTGGTCCTTGTTGGAGTGACCAAATCTGCTGGGACAATTGGTATGATCTTGGAAGGTTCGTGATATGAAACCTAGTTAACAAATATCTCCATATCTCTGATGCATTGTTAAAACGAAGTATGCTTTTGTAAATCTGCTTCGATACTGAATTTAGAAGCCAAGATTTGACCATACTATTGCATCTAGATCTGATACGGAATATACGATCAGATTCATTTGGGCGCGAGACAAATCCATCAATGAAAGCAAGTTTGTTCTTCGCATCTAAGGCTATCATCATCGCAATTCTCCAATCATCGTAATTAGTTCCATCAAGAAGTTCAGAAATGATAGAGAGTCCATGATTATCACCGTTCATCAAGTAGTATGGTGAATGAATGCTATCCGGATTCTCAATCGAGGAAAGATGAGCTGCCATTGGTGAAATCGGAGTTTCGGGAGATGAATCTCCACGATTTGTAGCTTGGCGAGCTGAGGAAGTGGCGCGGACTGTGCGTCGACCAATTCTTCTAGTAGTCACCATCGGAGAAGTTTGTTCAACGCCGGATTGACTGTGAAATCAAGAATCGAGAGGAAAGAAAATCGATCAATCGGCGGAATAACCGAAGGATACGAACAAAGAGAGGATTAATCGACGGAATGACCGAAGAATCAAGGTCAATGAGCGAAAGAAAAATGAAAAATTGTGTGAGAATTTTGTTTCTCACAGCTCTGATACCATGTTAGAAGAAAGTGGTTGAGAGGAAGAAGACGATGGAAAATTTATGTAATCTTCATTAATTGTGAAAATGATACAACACAGTTTTTATATATTGGATAAAGCCTGGTTTACATAAAATGTACCGGACTAAATCACAATATATTATCTAACCAATACTCAATCAATCTAATATCTATATACGTCGGTCCTTCTCAAGGATCACGTCGTAGGCAAAAACGGCGAAGCAATTGTTTTTTAGGGATAAGATTTTGGATTTGAGGTATATTGGGTTCGGCCGAAAAATCCTTTCGATCTAACCCATAAATTCTCATTTGTTATTGGATTTGTTTTTTTTCTTTTGTTGAAGGAAAAAATGAGTAAGATGTTGTAAATACGGAAAACGTAAAAACATATTTTCCACTAAATTTTATAACACTAACACATTTATACTTCTACTAGATAAGTACCCGTATATATGCGGATTTGTAATTTAATATTTTATAACCCGAAAAAAAAAATAGAAAACAAAATTAGATCACCCGTAAAAATATATAATACATAATTTTCGTTTACGATGAAATAAATATATATTTTGAAAGAAAAATTTGGTGATGCATATGAAGTAAATAACTTTGGATACGATTATTAGAATTTTATTTTTTCGGTGTGTAATTGTCATAATACCAAATTGTAGTTTATATAGAGGTGATAAATTATAATTCTTTTCTTTTTAAGATTAATTTCTTTTTAATCTAAATGGAAAAACTAAGGTATTTTTTTCCTTTTTATAATTTTTTTTTTGAAATATATTTATTTTTTATATTAAATTTACCTTTTAAGATTATGAATCGGTTATTAAATTTTCTGAATTTTCCAACTTTGACTTGACATATAACAGTATTTTGTTACTTATTTTTTTCTTTATTATTTTTTTAAAAACTCCTTAATCTATAAGCAACTGTTTTTTCTTTTCTTTTGAATTTTGGCCTTTTGGAATAATTAATTTGTTTCTTTTTTGTATTTTTGTTTGATAACTTTACTTTTCAAATAAGTTTAGATTTTTTTTCCTTTTATTGTTAATATTATGTGTCAATATCTAATTGGAAATTTATTAAACACGTGTCACGATCTTACGAGTTACTATCTTTGTATCATTCTCCTTTATATAATAAGATTAAACATGTGTCAAAATCTAATCGATTAACTTGACATGTGTTACGATCTGGCAAGTTACTATTTTTGAATCATTCTTTATATAATATAAGATATCCTTATTCTAAACTGAAAAATAGTTTTTCTTTTCTTTTTAAAATTTTTTTTGGGCTCTAATTCATTTTCTTTTTATGATTTTTATTTATTGTTTAATTTCTTTATTCTAATCTGAAATATGATTTTTCCTCTTTTATAAAACTTTAGTTTTTATTTATAGTTTTTATCTAAACATAACTACTATTTTTTTTCCTTTCACCTTTTAGGATTAGAAATCGATTATAAATTTATTTTTATTGTTAGTATTATGTGTTAAAATATAACTGGAAATTTATCAAACACGTGTCAAAATATAATTGGAAATTTATCAAACATATGTCAAAATCTAGTCGATTAACTTAACACGTATCACCATCATGCGAGTTATTAACTTTGAGACATGTGAGAATTAATATAAAAAAGGTAAAATCATTCCTTAGTTTTTCTTTGAAGTTGTTTATTTCTTTTTTTAAAACTTTAACTTTTAACATTTTTTAACTTTAGCTTTTAGGATAATTTTTGGTTTAATTTTCCTTTTACAAAAAACTTTAGTTTTTACTTTCTTTTTATTTGTTAACTTTACGTTTAGGATTAAGTCTAGATTATATTTTTTCTTTTATTTTTTATATTATGTGTCAAAATCTAATTGGTTATTTTTTTACACGTGTCAAATTCTGATGGATTAACTCGACACGTGTCGCGATCTGGCGAGTTACTAACTTTGAAACATTCTGCTTTATATATATAGATCCTCTGATTATACACATGTGATATTGTATTGTCAAAACATATTTGTAAATTTGTTTTTTTTTTTAAAGTTAAATTAATTGATAAAATTTATTTACAAAAAATAAAACAATACAAAAGTTTTAATTTGGTAGAAATTCTAAGAGATAATAAAAATGGCAATTCTGCTAGGTGCCTCCACGAGCTTGAAACCTTTTTTCAAAAAGATTATGGAACTGCGGTGAATCAAAATAATAGAGCGAAAACATCCAATTACATGTTTGTATTTTGGTAAATTAATTATTTTATTTTGATAAAATTATTTATGATTGCCTTATTTTAAATACCAACATTTTTAGTCTTAACACATATTAATTTTTTTTTTTTGTAAATCATGTTTTCAATAAAAATAATCCAAAACAAATTATCTTTATTATCATGACATTTACTTCGACAATCTAAATAGTAAAGAAAAAAAATTCATGAATCTTATATAATTTTTTTTACTCTAACTCAACCAAAATATATATTAAACCAATTTATCAATACGTATCTGCGCGTAGCGCGGAAGAAAAACCTAGTTAAAATGGAAAAAATGTGACAAATTTCATTTTCTTGAATTTCTGTAAACTTATGCCCAAAAAAAAGAAGAAAAGAAAAACAAAACAATCGAGGGTGAATCTGCTTAAAAGGGGGTGTCAAACGGGCCGGTCCGCCTCCATCTAGCCCTCTAAAAGAGCGGTCTACATAACTATGTCCAGATCCGTCACGCTAAATCCAGCGAGTTAGCGGACTTTGAGAAAAACTTGTAAAGTGTGAAATATATGCATATTTATTGAGAACATAACCAAATAAACCTTAACCAGCTCAAAGAAAAAAAAAGTTTTAAGTGTACGGAAGACTTTGGCCTACGGGCTGGACCGTTAACTCGCTGACCTGCGTCCATCAAGTCCGTCCAACGGTGGATATTTTTTTCTTGGACTGCAACAGGCCGACCCGCCTACGACCACGGTCTGTGTAACACTGTCTACGCCTGTCCTATTAGGTATGGCCCGTGGGTTTCCGGTCCGCTTCACATCTCTAAATAATGACCAATTACATGATCAAAATAAATAATATCTTATTATAAAAATCTGGATCTCTCGACGTGAGACTGACACATAAGATAATTCTCACTCATGAGATCGTGACGTTTGTCACGTTTAATTTAGATCTTGACATGTGTCAATTTAATTATAAAAAATGAATTAAAGTAAATATTAAAAAATACTAAACTAATAAAGGCAATCTTAAAAATGAAAAAAAAAACAAAATAAGTAAAGAAAGTGACAAAATGAAACTTAAAAGTTTATAATCTACGACAACGAGAAATCGAATTAACACTGAAAAACAATTAACAAAAAGGAGTTAACAAAAACAAATCATATTTTCCTTTTCAAAATTTTAATTGTTCGGATTTTATAAAATTTAAACAATATTTTTTACATTTTTTTTACTTTTAGAATTAGCAAAAAATATGAAATCTTATTATATAAAAAATATATCTATAACATCTTATATATATATATATATCCTATTATATAAATGAGAATGTTTCAAAGATAGTAACTCGTCAGATCGTGACAAGTTAATCGATCAGATTTTGATATGTGTTTAATAAATTTCTAATTAGATATTGACAATAAAAATAAAAATATAATCTCACTTAATTGGAAAAGTAAATTTAGCAACCAAAATATAAAAGGATAAAAAAATAATTAATTCAAAAAGCCAAAATTCAAAAAAAAAGATAAAAAGTTGCGTATAGAATAAGGAAAAAACTAATTTTAAAAAAAATTAAAGAAAAAAGATAAATAACAAACTACTGTTATATAAAAGAAAAAACTAAATATTGTTTTCCATTTTAAACAAAATAGCTTTACGATTGAGGAAATTTTTCTAAAAGACTAAAGTTTATTAAAAAAAGTTAAAAAAATTAGTATTTTAATAAGAATAAATAAATAAAAATTAGTATAAATCTGAATGTTTCAAAATTGCTAACTCACTCGCGACACATGTGAAGTCAAAGTTGAAAAATTTTAAAATTGATTAATAAAATATTATTAAATTTGGAAAATTTAATAACCGATTCATAATTTTAAAAAGTAAAATAAATAATTTTTTTTTATAAATATAATATATTTTAAAAGGAAAAATTAATATAAAAAGAAAAAAAACCTTTACTTTTTCTATTTAGATTAAAGAAATTAATTCTAAAAGGAAAATAATTATAATATCTCACCTCTATATAAACTACAATTTGGTAGTATGTCAATAACACACCAAAAAATTAAAAGTGCAATAATCATATCCAAAGTTATCTACTACATATGTTTCACCAAATGTTTCTTTCAAGATATATATTTATTTCATCGGAAAATTCATTTCGAAAGTTATGTATTATATATTTTTACGGGTGATCTAATTTTGTTTTCAATTATTTTGTTTTTAAATTTTTTTTCTGGTTATAAAATATTAAATTACAAACCTGCATGTTAAGTCAAATGATCAGATTTTTATACATGTTAATAAAGTTTCAATTATATTTTAACATATAAATTAACAGTAAAAATTAATATCAGTTCGTAATTCTAAAAAGTAAAAGGAAAAATAGTATTTTAAATTAAAGAAATTAAACAAAAATCTTATTATATACAGCAAAATGTTTCAAAATTAGTACCCCGCCTGATCGCGACACATGTAAAGTCAAACGATTATATTTTGACATGTGTTTATATTTTAACATATAATATTAACATTAATAAAAGTAAAATTTCATAATCCTAAAAAGTAAAAGTAAAAATAGTAGTTATGTTTAGATTAAAGAAATTAAAAAATTATAAATAAAAGCCAAAGTTAAAAAAACTATATTTTAGTTTAGAGAAAGAAAATTAAACAGTAGATTATAATCTTAAAAAGAAAAGTAAAAAAAGCCAAAGTTTTTTTTTTCAACCATATTTTAGTCTAGAATAAAGAAATTAAACAATAGCTTACAATATTAAAAAGCTAAAAACCATATTTTAGTCTAGAATAAAGAAAAAATAATTAGTATTTATATTTAGATTAAAGAAATTAAAAAATGAAATACAATCCTAAAAATAAAAAGAATTCTCATTTTCCACCTCTATATAACCAATTAAATTGATAGCTTCTCAATTTCTCAACCAAAAAAAATTTTCATAACATTTTTCGTCTATAAACTGGAAGTAATCTTTTGTCTAAAGAAGACATGGTTATGTAAAGAGAGAGTTCTTGTTACGTAAAGAGAAAATTTTGATTGCGTGCCACGTGTCAAGTCAATCGATCAGATTCTGCATGTGTAAAAGAAAATTTCAAAAATAATTCAATTAGTTTTTGACAAATAATACAATAGAATGATAAGTTGATAATCGATTCCTAATTCTAAAATGTAAAATTACTTAACAAAAAATAAATTAAAAAAAAAATTATCCTAAAAGCCAAAGTTGATTAAAAAGGGAAAAATTAATAATTAATAACGGAAAATTTTAAAATCGATTAATAAGAAAAAACTTAAAAATTTGGGAAATTTAATAACCGATTCATAATCTTAAAATGTAAATTTACTAAAAACAATTATTGTAGGATTGAAGAGACATTATTAACTCTAGTGCACAGCTTACGTCACATAATTATAAACTCTATCAGTTACATATATTACATCGCTATAATATTATTTAAGAAGACATTTTTGAAATTGAACTTTGTTTTGTAAGTTGTTACATATTATGCCATGACAAATACGAAAAGATAATTAAAATAGGAATGAATATAATTGTCTTTTAAAATTATTGATGAGAACATGAAAAATATTTATTTATCATTATAGAGGTTATTTACTATATAGTTTCTTAATTATTTTTAACATTATATATTTTTAAATAATAATCAATCCATATATATTCAAAGAAAAGAAATCTATTTGAAATCTTGCTATATTTTTCACTATAAGTTATTATATTTTATTTGAATATATATCAAAATAAAAGTTGAAAAATATTTTACTAATTTTATAAAAGGTTACACACAAAAATTGATTTTTTTAAAGAGTTTGTGAACTAACCACAATACTAGAGTTATTAAACGGTGAATATTAGAGTTATGTTTTCAAAATTATAGGTTTTACGGGTAAGCGCGAATAATATTTTAGTCCACTGCAAAACGGGTTAAATAGACAAATTATTCTGTTTGATAACTCTATCTATAATCATGAGTTAGAAATACTATAAAATTCAAATAAAAGCAATTTTTTTTAATTTTAAAACAATTTCTTAAAAAAAATTAAATCCTGCTATAATTAGCGTGAATTAAGTTCTAGTATAGTATATTGGGTATTGGATATAAATAGAAGTACAATATTGATTAGTATGTGAGGTGAACGACCATGTAGTACGCATCGTACAAATATTTGTATTGATATTTTAATAGTACCTCCACATATATTATACTACAAACTTTCGGTTTTGCATCCACCAATTGAAGGATGATCTATGTTCGTTGTAGATTTACATCTGTTACAAGGACAAAAAAATGCCTCTGCATCAATGGAGGATAGGAATTTTTTTTTTTGTTTTGCCGTGTAAATGAGCTGAGACTAATAGTTTTAACCCTAAAGAAATATACTTCTATTTTTATTTTTTTTTGTCAACAGAAAAGACACCTAAAACGGTTCGGAAATCCAAACCGGTGGCATCAAATTTACATACGAAATATCAGAAGGGTAGATTCGAGCACTTCATGCTAGTTTGTCCGCCACTGTATTATTTGCCAGTATGATGAGAGAGATAGAGAAAGTAGAAAAAACCTCCTTGCTTCTCTCGAATTCCTCCAGATGTAGAGAGAAAGCATGCCATTCCTTTGGTGCAGGCAGACACCATCTTCATCAGCTCAGAACAGTCTGTTGTGAACCTTATCGCCGTCTTCGGAGTAGCAATCATACAATGCACCGCCTAAATAAGTGCTTCTAACTCTGCGTGTAATGGCGATAGACTTCTTCGAAGATTCCTTGCTCCCAATAGTGTTCTTTCGCCCCCTTCTTAAGTATAATGCCAACCTAGTCCTGAATAAGCATCAATCTCCTTCCAATAACCATCTACAAAACACCAAAAACCTTCAGATTCCGAGTAAGTCTCCGTGGAAACCGTATTTTGTGGATTCACATTTTGATCGAGAGATTGTGCTGAATTCCATATATTTGCCTCAGACTCCACCAACATTAGGATCTCTTGTGGTGTTCTATCCACGTTTGAGAATACCTTATCATTTCTTGCTTTCCAAATATACCATATTAACCAAGGAAAGATCTGAGACTGTGCGTCTTGTGGTATTCGCCAGAAAAGATAATCAAAATTTGAGAAAACCGATGAATTTGGAAACCCTTCTAAAGGCGAAGGAATTGGTGTGATAACCCAAGCTTGTAGAGCCGGAGGACACTCAAACAGAGCATGATTAATTGTTTCCCCTTCTAATCCACATTGCACACATTGTGTATCACAATTAATTCCTCTTGTTTGCAGATTTTCTGAAACCGAGAGACATCCTAATATGGCTTGCCAAATAAAATGTCGTAATTTCAGCAGACATTTTAGCTTCCATACATGTGCCTGTAATTTAGACACATCGGGGCCATAATATTGGGGTTGCTCACCAGATGGGAATTCCTTCTCTAAGCGATATCATGATTTAACTGTATATCTCCCCGTTTTTGTAAAGTGCCATCCTAGAATATCCGGTTTATAATTGCTGCTTATTGGCATACTCCGAATGAGGATAACATCAGCCGGATCCATGATTGCATTTAATAGCGGTAAGTTCCACGTCCGTGTTTCTGGGTCAATCAAGTGATTTACCTTTAAGTTTGTGTAATAGTTATAACCTTTGCATGTTGCTGGCCTCGGGCGATGAGCTGGTATCCAGGGATCATTCCATATAGAGATAGAGCACCCTAAACCAACTCTTTTGATTAGCCATTTTTTAACTAGAGGCCTAGCTGAGACTATACTCCTCCACCCATACGATGGGGAATACGATTTTACTGGGTCCATTGGATCTGTAGTACGAAAATAGCGACCCTTGAAAACCCTTGCAAATAGGGATTCCGGGTTATCCATTAACCGCCATAGTTGCTTTGCTAAAAGGGCGGAGTTGAAATCGTCGATTACCCGAAAGCTGATTCCTCCTTTTGATTTGTGACGACACATTTTTTTCCATGCCATCCAGTGTAAACCTCTTTGTTGCCCATTTGTGCTCCACCAATAATTTGCCACCGCACTTGTTAACTTCGTTGTTACTGATTTAGGTAACCGGAAGCATGACATTACGTGTGTTGGTAATGCCTTTGCTACTGATTTAATTAATACATCCTTACCACCTCTAGATAAAAGCCTTGATGTCCATCCATTTACCCCTCTCTTGCAAGCGTTCTGTAACAAAGTTGAAAATTTTACTCTTTGCTCTTCCCAGACTCTCTGGGATCCCTAGGTATGACCCCATTCCACCGATAGTTAGTATTCTTGAAATTTGTTTCATCTCTTCTTTGGCAGAAGATTCCACCGTGTGTCCGAATTGTATAGAAGATTTTGTGAAGTTTATCTGTTGGCCAGACACCGATTCATATTGTTTTAGAATATGGAGAATAGTTTGACATTCATCCTTATTTGCCTTGCAAAAGAACATACTGTCATCTGCAAATAAAAGATGAGAGACCGTCGGGCTGGCGCGCACAATTCGCAAGCCAGTGAGGGTTTTCTCCCACTCTGCTTTCAGATATTTGCTATTAAGGCCTTCGTACATAGAATGAATAAGTACAATGACAAAGGATTCCATTGTCGCAATCCTCGCCGTGGCACTATTCGTCCGTGTGGTATACCATTGATTAGGACTCTTTACTGTGCCAATTTTATACACCACATCATCCAACTAATCCATTTTTCCGCGAAGCCGAATTTTCTAAGAAGATGTTCTATAAAATCTCATTCCACCCGATCATAAGCCTTGCTTATATCTGTTTTGATCGCCATGGATTTACTTTTGCATGATTTATTTGTCTTTAATCTGTGAAACATCTCTTGAGCAATGAGAATGTTATTGGAGATTAGTCGTCCCGATACAAATGCCGATTGTGTTTCCGATATAAGAGTTGGGAGTAAAGTCTTCAACCTTTGACATAAAACCTTAGAGATTATTTTATAGCCGACATTACAAAGACTTATTGGTCGTAGTTCCTTCATTCTAGTTGGTCGTTCCGTCTTTGGTATGAGGCAAATATTAATCATATTTAATCTTGGATCAAAGGCGTCGGTCCTCAAAAAATTATTTACCAAATCGAGGAGATCCGCTTTAATAACATGCCATGACCGCTGGAAAAACAAAGCCGTCATTCCATATGGACCCATGGCTTTTTCTGATGCATTAGGAAAAGTGCCTTACATACTTCTTCCTTCGTTGCCATGGCTGTTAACCGTTCTTTAAAAGAAACTCAAAACAAGAAGAATCATGTGAAATCTTTCAGATATAAGAGATCCAGAAATTTAAAGAGATAAAATTAAATCATTTAAGATTTCATTAGCATTACATCAATTAAAGCTATTATTATTGAGATGGTGAAACGAAACAAGAGTGCTGAAATGAAGTTGAGGTGATAAAACAGCACTAATCATATTCATACGTCTTCCTGTTTTATAGTGTTCACACCCGAGAGGATAGGCCTTGCATAGAGACCTATGGAAGTTAAAGAGGAGGAGTCGCAAGATCTAAAGAAACCGGCAAATTCACGGCGGTCATGTATTCCCGAATGATACTCTTGCTTCACAGGTCGTTTGCTAGTCGATGAGCTGAATTCCGCGTGAAAGGCCTCGTGCTTTCTCTCGTTTGTGTGAAATGTAAGAGAGAAATGCTAGAGCCATACACCTCTCCGCTAATCCTAGTGACAAACTCAGACTCATGGTTCAGCCTCACCTGCAGATTTGTGTAAATCAAAGGAATATCATTCATCATTAAACAAATATTTTTGCAGAAAACCCTTTATTTGTATTTGGATCAAGGGTGATTTTGTTCAAAAACATAGGTTGACTGAAAAAATAGTTTTAAAAAAAAGTTAATTGCAAAATTAGGTAAGTAGAAAGAGAAATAAAATTACACCACAAATATTTTTCTATATTTCAAATAATTATAACAATGTCATTTGACTTGAAAACTGCTGAAAACTGTGTTAGCAACTAATAAAGCCGGCAACACTGTTTATTCACCATCTTGTCGACACTGTTCATCTAAATTCGACGATACTAATAATCACGTCGTCCCGTCAACATTGTTCATCCACCATCCTGGCGACACTGTTCATCCTAAGTCGACAATACTAATAATCCAGACACTATTTATTCCGTCGACACTGTTCATCACGGTACAATCGAAGACACTAGTCATCACCAGATATTTAGTGGATAACTATTTGGTTAACTTGCTAATTAAATATGTTATCGTGTTAACCCAATTAGCATATAATATGTTAACGTGCTAACAATAATATCTGAAACTTGTAACGTGTTAATAATAATATTCGATATCTTAGAGCACGATTAACGCACAAACCCAAATGGGTTTCTTAATTATTTTTTTAATATTAAAGTTGCCACGTTTCTTAAGAAACGTCTCTTAGTGTTTCTTATTTAAGAAACGTTTCTTCATTTTCTCTCACCTTTTTGATTTTTTTTGATTAAAATAAGTCTAAGAGACTTAGATTAAGAGATTGCAATAATCATGGTCTTATAACATGTTAACCCAATTAACATATAAAATGTGACGTGTTAACAAAGTATGATAGCGTGTTAACGATAATATATGAGAGTTGTTAACGTGTTAACACAAATATTCGATACTTGTTACATGTATCATATATCATTGTCAGTACGTTAACATACTATGTTAGCGGGTTGCAAATTTCATATATTATTGACGTGTTAACAAAGTATGATAGCGTGTTAACGATAATATATGAGAGTTGTTAACGTGTTAACACAAATATTCGATACTTGTTACATGTATCATATATCATTGTCAGTACGTTAACATACTATGTTAGCGGGTTGCAAATTTCATATATTATTGTTATTCCGATGATGAATAGTATCGTCGACTTTGAATGAACAGTGTCAGCGGAATTATTACTTGCTAAACAGTGTCGACAGGATGGTTGATGAATAGTGTCGACGGGATGAACTGTGTCGGGATTATTATTGTCGACTTAGGATGAATAGTGTCGTGCGGGATGAACAGTGTCGACAGAATGGTAGATGAACAGTGTCGGTGGGGCGACAGGATTATTAGTATCGTTGACTTTGGATGAACAGTGTCGGCGGAATGGTGGATGAACAGTGTCGCCAGCTTTGTTAATTGCTAACACAGTTTTCAGCAACTTTCAAGTCAAATGACATTGTTATAATTATTTGAAATTGAGAAATATATTTAATTATTTATGGTGTAATTTTATTTCTGTTCTACTTACCTAATTTTACAATTAACTTTTTCTAAAAACTAATTTTGTTAATAACTAATACTACCGGCTCATATTACCCTTGGATGAAATGCTAAAATCAAATAAAGAGGTTAGCTTTGATACAACGTTTTATATTTAACTTCATTTTTTTCAATAAAAAGAAAACTTTAAAGTCGACGTCTATTTTCAAGAAAAATAATCATAGTCAAGAAACAATGTCATATACATTTCTCTACATTCTTTACCAACCATTTTTCCTCCGTTTTTTTTTTCCAATTTTTGTTCACCTTCTTTATATCCAAATGCTTGTTTCTCTGGGCAGTGACTATACAAGCAGACAAGGAACAAAAAACAGAGACACAAAAAAAAGAAATACAATATACAGCAAACAAAGGAAGATACTTTAGTCAACTAAAAGTGGATCATGATGATGGTTTTGAGGGGAAGTATCTGCAAACACTTGAGCTTCATCTTCATCTCTCACATCTCTAAACATCGAAAGAAACGAGTTAAGTCCTTCTGAGGAAGCACCGCCTAAAATCCATAGTAATATCGAGCTGAACGAGCTCATCGCACCTGCTTGTGGGTTAGGCTCTGCGGGAATGGTGTTTGCTGCGTTCACTTCTTGCTCTTGATGTTGCATTGGATTCTCGACTCCTCCATCTGGTGCTGCTGCTGCTGGAGATCTTGTTTCCATGTTTTGGTTTGGGACTGTGTTGTTGGGACCAGATGGAGATCGGTTTCTTGTTGTTCTGTTCAGCCTTGTGATGTGAAGAGTTGATGCTAGAATTGTTGAGGAAGTGATGTGGAAGTCTGGGTGTTGCTGAAGGTGCGACTGTCGGCTTTGGAGGAATCTTTGAAGAGCCGGTACCTGCATATTTTGTGTTTTAGTTTTCAGGTAAAAACTTCTAATTGAAGCTCTTCTGGCTTTTGGCCAATCTTCGAGTTGTTGGAATCAAATGTCTACCTCAAAACGGTTCCAGAAATATAAAATCAAGTGTTGCATGAACGCAGCGGTTGTCATCAGGGCGAGATAAGAAAAGCCTGTTGAGAGTTGCGCAGTAAGTGAACGACTCTCAAATTACAGTAACTAATGAGACAAAAACAAGGTTAAAAACCTCATTTCTTACCATATGCGTACGAGAAGAAATAAATGTGGAACACCAAGAAGTACAGCAAGAAGAAACGCGGGAAGAACTTCATCGATATTGGTGTCCTGACACTGCATTATTTGGAAGATAGGACTTTGTTACTATTCCATTGAACAGCTAGAAAAGAAACTTTGAATTGCGAGCGAGATCATCACGAACAAGAGAGCGATAGTTGATGTACAGGAAGGTGACTGAGGCAAAAGAGTAGATTGAACCTTATCAGGGTGAATAATTCGCATAGCCAGACAAGAACAAGAACCATGAAAGCCAATAGCTGATCGTCGTAAAACTCAAACAGAAAGAACAGAATCCCAATCATAATCTGCAATTTCAAATAACTATATTATGTCAGTCAAGAGAATCCTCTGGAATAGTGGAGCAAAAAAAGATAACCAGGGATGTGTGTGCATACCGGTACAAAGACAAGGGATTCAATCACGTGCACAAAGATCAACTGAAATGTTGGTAACCGATGCTGAGCATGGTGTTGAAGCTGCACTGCAACAAATTGAAATCGAAACAAAGATGATTGTTGAGAAACAAAGATGCGAAACTATCAGCTATTGGAATAGAGGAAAGACAAACCTGTGAACTTTAACATGCGAGTTTGTGTCTCTCGCAATGTAAATGACACAGACATTGTGGTTGTGAAAAACACAAAAAGTGACATCATAAGCACACCACATTTCGTCACCAAGTAGTCTGCATACATTGGAATAATAATATTACTCAGTTTTTTAAAGCAAATGCTTATACTGAACTACAGAGAAAGTTGCAAGAGCCAATAAAGTAGCCTTGGTGAGATCTTCCAATCCAATATAATGCTCCTACTCAACAGAGTTGTGAGATGCAAGGGAAAGTTTTCAACATATGCTGTTCACGATACAAAACATGACGAACCTCCAAATTGCGAAGAACCTTCAGAAAGTTCTTGGGAGTAACTAAGATTGTAAAACTCTCTTGTCTGGAAGTTGTATAGATAACCTGTAATGGAGGAAGTTGGCAGTCATATGGAGTCAAAACTGCAGCTTTCATATTAGCATATAGATAAAAACAATCAAAGGGACATGAGCAGCCGACAAAGACAGATGGGGAAAACATGTAATAGCTACCGACAACGACATTGGTTATTTTACATTATGCATAGTCAAGCACGGACTAACTAATTCCTGAACACTAATCTCTGACTAGACTTCCCAGAGGATAACTTAATTTGAAGTAACAATAAAATAACCTTCCAGATGGAACCATGTTGCACACAAGATACAAAAGCAAGGAAAAACATATAGTTGAGGAATCACAGGCCTAGAAGGATGCAGATATATAACTTCGCACTGCCTAATTGCGAAATGAAGAGACTCACAAATAGTAAAACTTGCATGGGCATTATCAACCAGACAAACAGCTAACACCTACCTTGACCAGCAGAGTTCTGTAAGCTATTCATTATAATAGTATCATATCCTACAACTCTGTTTATAAGAAGTTGCTGCCACCTGCAAAAGTAATTCAATTTTAAGAGCTTATCATCAGGATACAGCTTTTCCAATTAAATCAACTGTTTCGAAAGTGAGAGCCAATCACATGAATATAACCTGTTGCCAAAGCAGGGATGTCGCGCCGATATGTTGACATTTGAAGTGCGAATGTTATGCCGTGACTTTGCTTCATCGGGCAGCAAAAAGTAACCCTATATGGAAAGAGAGTGAATCAACTCTAAAATCGAACCAGAAATTCAACAGAAGAATTCCTCATTTTTGAATCTTCCTGAAGAAAATAGATTATTTTGGGGGTATAAGATGCTCAAGGATCTTCCACTAGCCAACTTCAAATTCTTAACAGAGAATAATGGTTACCTTTTCCATAGTATAAAGATATGTTGGCTCGAACTCTTGAGTTCTTCTCTCAAGCCATTGAACTGAAAACAATCGACAAACAAATTAATTTCAAACAAACCAGTTAATGCAGACATCTCCCCACCCAGAGCAGAGCGAAAAGCCCAACCTAGGTGATTTCACTCTTCTAATAACTAAACCTCTTAAATGAAACATTGTAGATGGTTACTAAGAAGTGGCCCGTAAACAGAAATTTTATTTGGTAGTTTGCGTATCTCAAACAAGAAATGCTTTTCACAAGGAAATGTATGTATTCAGATTCAATTATACATTTGTAAAAAGGGTCATCATTGTCTGATAGTTTCATTTAAATGATGATGAACAAAACCAATACAAATATAAAATAGAGATTCTATTGAGGAGGCTTTTACCTGCATAGTAGTTGACCTTATCCATATACAGCACATGCAACAATTTGGGGACATCAAGATTCAACGGTATGCCAATGATGTTCTGCATTTAAAATTTGAAGAACAAAATAATATGTTTTAGTTAAAACACAAATAATCAGGATTGTAACCCAGCAGATGACATAAGTACTGTGGCACCAAAATACAGATATCTTTAACGAGCTAATTTCGTAGGTAAACCTAAGTCCATTTTCCTCACAAAATAAAGGCCGAAACTACTGAAAAATCTTCACACCCTAGCAAATAAGCCACATGCCACCTAAATTTTTCAGTAACATCTATTAAGAATCATGCTATATAATTAAGCGATATACCAAAAACATTCAACATAAACCTCGCAGAGGAGATACAACGTCTATATATAACAGCCATAAGCAATATCTAAGTCAGATTTTGAGAAACAAAAGTAAATGAAACAAAGAGGTCAGACCAACTAGTTAATCTGACACACTCTAAGTCAGTTAAGAGACAACTAACCCATATCTTTCTAACACCCCTGAGAATCCGTGCTGTATGCTGTAAAACAAAAGATATGCGCCTATAACACTTTTTGAGAAAGCGAAGAATAGCTGCTCTGACAGTCTCTTTTGCAGACACTGAGAAACTACTGCGGAGCTCTTCCTTATCAATTTTAACAAATATCTCATCAGCATTGTTTTCATTAGTAGAACTTTCTGCATGATTGCAAAAAAAGGCAGCATCAGTCTCTGCAAACTTCAAAGATATTTAACTCCTACAGGCAGTCTTTCCAAACCAATTCAACCACAGCCTACTCCCGAAGATAAAGACTCACCTTGATCAGTCTTTGAGACTTCTAAATTGTCAGCTGCAGCTTCAACTTTAGGAACATCTGCAGCAGTACTCTCATCATTACGTGACCACAACCCTGCGCTTGTTATCTACACCACAGAAAATAAGTTGGTACCATATATGTTGTAGAGAACTAAGGATGAACACAAATTTATTTATCGCTAAGAAATAGACAATCATAGTACGAGTAATTTATGTCTTGCAAGGAATAGGAACCAACTCATGGCCCAGGAAAATCTAGAATTTTTCACTAATTATGCAAACTAGCATCAGAAGGGATGACAGCTACATACCTTGATTTGTAAGAGTTCTGCTTCAGCTAACTCCAGTCCAGTCAGCTCACTTGAACAACCAGGCTTTGAAAGAAAGAAAAAAGTTAACTAAATTAGTTAGAGAGGAACGATAAAGGTCAGATAAGAAAAGCTTAGGAGACACTAGCATGAAACAACTTAGGAAGGCATGCAGACTACACAAAACTCTTGAAATCGAAGACAACTGAGCCAACAGAAAATGCATTTGCATGGGAAGTAATTTCCTATTGGAAAGTATACTAGTAATTGGAAAGTATACTATTTGAAAGTAATTTCCTATTGGAAAGTAAAAAATAAATGTTTTCTTCCATTTGAGGTGGAAGAAAACACAAAACACATAAAGGAATCAGAAAAATGTCTTCCCGCGGATTCTATGTAATTGAAGACCACTGCAATTTTAGAGAAGGTACAAACAGTAGACTCCAAACCAAGCTCATGCTAAAACCTTCTATTCAAATAGATTCAGCTCTATGAAAATCTGATCAAGATGCTAAGAAGTTACAAAGACACAGAAAGCAGGGGCTGTCCTGTGGTAGCTGCTTAATCTTCTATTGGTACAAAACCAATGAAAACTGCTACATCCTTACTCTAAGTTCAGTATCTCAGACTTAAAGTTCAAACATAAAGTCACTACCAGATGCAATTAAGAGTAGAAAGGACCTAAACCTCTCCGGTAAACCACCTTTGATCTTCTACATAATCGGCTAAATCATAGGCTAAATCATAAGCTAAATTTTCAAGACCTAAACATATCCAGTAAACTTTCACAATCGGAAGATTTTCGGATCGTTCTCGTAAACCGAAGTTTCACTAAAAACATAGACAACGAAATGAAAAAAACAAAAAAAAAATCAAAAGAGAGTCGATTACCTGCTGAACATAATTGGCGTGCATAACAACGAGGATAAAGAACAAAGTAATGGCAACGAAGAGGTACGTATACTCTAAGAAAGCCCTAATCCTAGGAGTTAAGATCTGTGAAAACCTCTCCTGAACCCTAATAAACGTCTGCTCCGGATCCATATTCGATCTCCGATGCAATTCGTCGTCTTCTTTCTTAGAATTGACTGCTAATTCAAAAGGAATGCGTCGACATCGAATTCAAATTGCTCCTCAGCGATCGTTGATTCCTCTCAACTCTCGTTCAACAGAAAATTGAAGATTGAAGATTGAAAAGCACCGCGAAGGAAATATTTACTTTTGTATTCCTTTATGTATATATATAGTCTTGTTTTTGTCAATCGAAAATCCGGAACGCTAGTAGCGAAGTTGGGAGTGCGTTTAATCTCGGAGACTGCAATTGCTCATGAGGACAGAGTTCGACTCCTCCCTCACCAATAATATTTTCATTTTTTTCTTCTTCTTTCTAACTACTTTACTAGTTACAATAAAAAGAAATAAAACTCAAAAACAAGCCAAACTCGCAACATTTTTCAAGTTTAATACAATCACATTAGGACTTTAGTAGTGTTCCTTGGTGTTCGTAGAAGAAAACCATCGATTCATAACCATTTGCAGAGGAATGTGCAGAAACATCACAATCGCTCTCTACCTCAATCGAAACTTCCTTCTCCATTTAGAAGCTTGGCAGAAACGCTCCAAACGACACCGTGTATTCATGAAACTGCGACCATCAAAGACAAGGGCTCAAATCTCAATATACTCGTCTTACAAAGAATCATCTATAATGGTTTCAACTTTCAAAACCTCTCCATTTGTTGCAGCATAAAGCTTGCTTTATGTTTCCATGGTTCAGAAAAGTGGAACGAAATATTTTAACCACCTGTTTTTCATGATTTTTGATAAACAATGGGGCCTAACGACTACCCTGATCTGCCTTACTTTTGATGGAATTCACGGGGCTATTCAAGTGATTTTATAGTGAAGCAGCAAGAGAGACGGTGACAAAAATGGAAATGAGAAAAAACCTGCTTCACGATCTCTTCATATTTAGCGGCTAACTGTTTCACTTTAGTTTCTCCTGACTGTTTCACCTGGTTAGTCTTGGCAGTATTGTCATCAACCTGTTGATATATAGACAAAGAAAACTTACCATAGCTATTAGTGATTGCAGATTCATATCGTTATATGTTATTAGTGATATGAATCACTATTACCATAGCTATTAGTGATATGAATCACTATTACCATAGCTATTAGTGATATAAAGCATCGTGCACAACAGATTCATATCGTTATATGTTATTAGTGATATGAATCACTATTACCATAGCTATAAGTGATTCAACATCTGTTTGCCTGACTTCAAGTTGACGTTTTTTGGATTCAACTTCCAGTTTTAATTCATTCAATTGTTTCGTCCAATCATCAAACATGACTCCTTTCTCTTTCTCTAACTGCTTCAATGATTTGTGCAACTGTTTCACTGTTGTAAGAATAGAAAGTTACAGCCTCCGTACCAAAGTAAAAACTGAGAAACAATATCCAGAAAGGGAAGAACTAAACCAAGACTTGCCTACTCTTTCCCGCTCAACCACTTTCGCCTCAAGTGATTTGTATGCTGCCCCATCTTCACTCAGCTTAGCTTTCTGAGCTTTTAAATCTTTCTCCATTGCTTTCACATTAGTTACCTGTAACATCATCAAACACACTTAAAAATATAAATGAAACGCTAAATTCAAAGACACTTTACATCTCATCCCGATTAATTGGAAGGGTCTGTGTCTTGCCACATGCCAGAGATGCAATGCATGGTTCACTATCTACAAGCAATGAAAGAGGAAAGGAATTTTTTTTCTTGGTCACCTGTTCGTTAATTAATTGCAGTTGCGCAGATGACTTTGACATTTTCTTGAATGCCTGCAAAAGCCACCCATAGATAGAATGAACTTAATTACCACTGTGATAGAGGAAAACATTGATGATACAACTATTAAACTCGCATAATGATAACATTAAAACTGTTGTACGACTACAAAAAATGAATTGAACAGCATATAATAAGGTCTCAATCTATATACTGTCCACCTTGGATTCACTCAATATACACCAAAATAAATGAAGTTCTTCCTAAAGCTCCTGGGCAGTATTCGTGGAGTATGAAAAAAAGTCACAGCGGGTTAGAGCAATAAACACCAAACTTAGTGGAATAATGATGTTGTTGAAATCCTATTTCTCTAACCAAATCGTTTGACAAATTTCCATCAGTTAACCATCAAGTTGCAAAAAAAGTCATAAATGCATTTAGTTCCTATAGGATTTGGTAATAATCTATTGCTTTCATTATACAGTATACCTTTTCGTAAACCTCTAGAATGGCTGCCTTTTCCTGGAAAGTTTCCATTGCCGATTGTTCAGCTTTCTTTGTTTCCCCGAGCACTAGTTTCTTCTCTTCTAAAGCCCCCTGTCTCCACAACAAACATATGAACTAGTGTTGTATACGCAAAATCTTCTATTAGAACTAATGCTAGTAGGAGCAAAAATATACCTGCAACTTGTCTGGGGATTGAACAATCTGTGAGCGGAGATTTGCATTTTCTTGAACAGTTTGCACAAGGTCAAACTCTGCTTTGGAAATCTGTAGAGAGAAATACACATGTCAGGAGCAGAAAACGCCCCTCAGATTGAATCATATGCAAATCGCCTAATTGATAGACGGGATTTGTCTATTCGCCAACTCAATCAAGATCAACTAAATCACCAATTTAGTTTTAGGAAGGAGCTCTCGATGCCATATCCTGCGATTTCTTACCTCGTTATCCATTTGTGTACTCCTCTCTCTCATTTTCTGGAAAGTTTCTCGCAGTGACAGCTGCTGATTATTCAGTCCTAATATTTTCTGATTGAGCTCTTCAATATTCGTTTCTAGCTCTCCAACAAAAGGTAAATCCCTCTCGCAGGCTTCATCGAATTCTGCAATCTCTGCATTCAACTGCATGGATAGCCTTTAGGAAAAAGATGATGGCTACGACGGGATAGAGATGTTTCTTGCATTACCTGGGAAATCTTCGCCTCCCACTGCTTCCGCTGATCATCAAGGAGAGTCAACTCTTCTACCTTTGCTCTTATAAGTTCCATTTTTGAGTCTCTAGTACGAAAAAAGAAAATGCAAACAATCATGAGAGCATCAAACTATAGAGAACTCATCTTCTCGAAGTAGAAACTACAGAGAAACTCAGGTATGAGCAAACTAGGAGCATGAAAAAGATTAGAAGCAGAAGGACATACTTGTGTAGACTAAAGTTCAAAAGTGCGCTGATGAAAAACTCGGTTCGGGAAGAATCTGGCTTTAACAGATCCTTGAAGTTGATCTTTAGCGGACAATCAACCATATCTAGCATATCTTTCAATTTCATATAAAGATTCATCGCCGGCGCTGAGGTTGCATGATGATCTGGATTCTCCAATTGCTCCAAAGCCTCAAAATCAACTTGCCCTTTGTCTTCTCTGCCGTGGATTTGAGAAAGCAAATTGAGAAATGAAGCTATTATCAGAAATTCGATGAGAAGATCAAAGTTAACCCCAAATTGAAGAAAAAAAAAGAAAAATTAGGGTTTTCAAAAACACCTAGCAGCAAAGCGAAAAACCCACAATCTTGGAAAATTCTACTGATCATAATGATATTTAAACATAAGAGATAAAGATGTTTTGACACAATTCGAAAAAACCCAGCTTTGAATCAGACGCATTTCAAACAATACCAAAATCGACGGTAAAATCAGTCTAGTCTAGAGCTAGGGAACTAGGGTTTGAGGGAATCCATACTCGTTGAGCACGTCGAGATAGATAAGAATTCTGGTGTAAAGCTCGGAGACGGAGTCGAAAGTAGGGTTCTTGAGATCGGCATCCTTAACGGTGGCGATATTAGCCTCCGTAAGCACCGTGATAATGTCGGAGCGAGAGAAGTTCGGATACTCGTAGCCCGACATCAGTTTTCAGTTGGTAAGCTTCGATTTCGGTCTCGTTGTTTTCTGGATTCGAAAAGAAACTGAGACGAGGAACCAAAAGTCGAAACAAAGGAAAATGAAGAAGAGACCGATGTTTTGTTTTGCCTTTGATTTTCCCGCCTATACGAAGGGCATCGCATTCGAAAGAGATACACATTGCACATACATATTCGGAACTGATTTACAAAAATCGTTTAATATTTCAATTCTCAAGAGCGATTTACCAAAACAAGAACAAAGAAAATACAAATATTTGAGTTTAGAGCTAAGTTATAGTAAAAAGTGGTTTAGAGAGTTGGATTCTGGTTTTTTGCTATTTGTTATTGTTCTTGTTTTGAGATTGTGTTTAACGTCTTTGTTTATTTCGCCTGATTCGCCATGAATGGTCTTTAAATATGAAGATTCGGTCAGTTACGTCCAGAGCTTTAGTTCACCGATTTGAATGAATTTTTGGTTTCGTCGGAGTTGACTAACGGTTCAGCATTTAATCTTTTTTTACTGTAGATTTTCACTTCGGTGGGCTTTTCAGCTCGGCTCACGATCTCGATTACTCCTTTGACTCCGTCTGGTTTCTTTCACTTCACTACTGGATCTTTTTACCATAGGTTTATTGGACCCAATTTACTAGACTGGAATTTTAACCCCAGAATCATATATCGATTTTTAGGTAAAGATTGGTCATATATCAACTTTTTTATAAACTACTCATCCCATACTCGCATTATTGCCCGATCCATAAATACTCGTTTAAAATTATATATATGTTACCTATAATTAACGAATTTAGTAATTCATTAGTGAGAAAATCTGGTCAAAGCATCTTCTGATTTTGTAATTCTGATTTGAAATCAATCAATTTTTTTGCCAGAAAAAAAACAAGAAAAATAATTTTTAGATGTGAAAATCAAAATCGTATAAATCTGAAATTAAATGTTGATGAGTAAGAACACGTTCGTAATAACATCCATTGGACTAATCATCATCACAGTAAACTTACAGAAGCAGCAAAGTTTCATAAAACACATTCTTAACAACATCCATTAGACTTAATCATCGTAATTAGTAAACTTGGAAACAGGATGATGATAAAACTCTACGATGATTAAAAAACCTCAACTAATCCGCTGAGAGAGGGATTGGTTTCACAGCGCTTTGAATCCGCTGAAAAGCTACTCTTACTCTTTCCTTAAGACCTTCATGCTCACTCTCTACATCTCCGCTCTCTTTATCGAGCTCAGCGACATTGCCATCGACACTAATCACCAGTTTCCCGTTCTCTCCTAGTTTCACATCCCCAAAGAGCGACACAAGAAGGGCGTATATCACTTTCTCAACTTTCTTCCCGTTCTCTTTCTCAGATTTCACAGCATCTTCTTCTTCCACAACGATCTTGGGAACTATCCGGCTGATGTTGAGAACCAGAGCTACAATGGAGTCTGAAACCATGTCGCTAATCGGATCTGATGACCACTGAAGCGAGATGTGCTTCTCTGACTCTTGTTTCACCGTTACTCTTTCGTGTACTTTCAGTGCTGGAAGCCCGGATTCCTCATCTATTGATGATTCCAGGCTCTCGAAAATCTTCTCGAGGCGATGTGTTATCACTCCGAAAGCTCCTGAGAATGGGATAGTGATCCGCTGAGTAACAGTTGCTGTTGATAGCTGTGAGAAAACATGGAGATCATCAGGTGCCATTATCTGATACGTGAAACCTTTCTTCACCAGAATCCCGCTCACTGTATCACCAGCATCAGGTGTCTTTTCCGCCAATCTCCCAATGGTTTTCGCCATTTTCTCAGAATTGAAGTACATTTCAATGGACTCGCAGTTCTTCGGATTCATGATCTTTGTGTTTCCATCGGGAAACTCCGTAAAGAGTTTCTGTTTGAGCCTCATCATCTCGTTAGCTTCACCGTGAACAAGGACGATGTTTGGAGGCATGAGCTCTTTTAAGAAAGTGCTCGTCTGCGCATAGTCTGCATGAGCAGAGAACGAGATGTAGTGCACTTGCATGTTGAGAGGAGCAGTAAGACCGTTCATAAGAGTCACCTCCTTCGGTTCATTGATTATCGTTTTTGCCAGTGTACCTTCCACCATATACCCCGGTATGATACAAGCGTTTTTCTTCTCTGAACACCAGAGGTCAAAGAGTTGCCTAGAGAAACCGCTTTGAAGACCTCCAGGACTAGCCATAACTACAGATGGACCAACATCTCTGAAATCATCGATGCTGTTTAATGGAGAAATGTGCTTGAACACAAACGGATTAGAATTTGCAAACTGGTTGCGGATTCTGTCGTTCATAGATAAAATGTAGGTTTGGTAAACAGCCATACACTTTTTGGCGAGCGGTGATGCATAGTAGATCGGGATATTGTGTAGCTCTGGGTGGTTCGCCCAATACTCATCTAAAATCAAGAGAAGTTCCTGTGCACGGCCGAGGGCAAAAGCGGGGATCAGGACACGCCCGCCCTGAGCAACTGTTGAATGTATTGCATCAGTGAAGCGTTTCTCCCGGATGTGACGAGATTGATGAAGCTGGACACCGGAAGTGGATTCAATGATGCATATGTCAGGGGAGAATTGAGGAAGCTCAGCTGCTCTTAGATGTCGGTCTTCTTCACGGGAATAGTCGCCTGTGTAGAGGATTCGGACACCAGCTATATCCACCATAAACATGGCTGCACCCAAAACATGGCCTGCCGTGTAGCACCAGAACTTTATGCCGTTCACTTCAACCGTTTGATGAAAATCAATTACCTAGAGAGGAATTAAACATAACTCATATATTTTTATCAATGAATTCGACTTGTAAGAAGCCTAAAAGAGGCACCCACTACACACCACACATTCAGACGCTTAGTCTGATCCTTTGTTGGATTCTAAATAGTAAACTTCAAGCACACTACTTTAGTTCAACTTCTCTTAAGGAAATAACTACATCGAGAAAACGAGCAATGAAACAATATCCTGTTCTTACATCATGCGTACATGACAGAAACATCATTTCCAATGCAAAATAATAGGCTAAACAAAAAAGCAAGAACAAGTTGTAATAAGAAGCGAATTGCAGTACACACCTCAATTTTATCCATGGATTTGTTGATGTCTTGTTCATCGAACAGCATGTCTTCCACTGACACTTTGCTAACTTTCACATAATCTGTAAGGAGCAACTTGTAGATAGCCTTTGTGGCATGTGTCATGAAAACTCGCCCTTTAAATGTTGTCTAATCAAAGATTACTAACCTGTGTTAGTTCCAGCTAATGTTTAAAAAGGCATTCATAACCAAATCATTCGGTAAGAGAAACAAACCTTCTCCAGAAAATAAGGTAGGGATGCTGCATGATCCACGTGAAAACTGCAACGAAAAGCATCAACCCGTAGTTTGTTATCTTAAACTAAGAAACCTCTCACCAAAAAGAACAAAAATACAAACTTGTAGACAAACACACACAAAGAACAAACTCCACGCTTCTAAGAGCTTGAACTAATCCATATCAACACAAATCATAGATTCCAAATCCAAGACATGTTTCCTCTACACACCATGCCTTTGCTTTTTGCATCATGAAACTCAAAATTTTCAAGATTTGGCTCTAGAAAGCCTCCCAAATTTATCTCTTTAGATGAGAATTTTTTTATAATACGCTAAATTCAGCTTCAAATTATCATTCTATTCAAATCAGGACAAGAATCAATTAGTGGGTATTATTAGCCAAAGAGCAAGAAGAAGTAAACATACTGAGTAATCAAGAGAACATCAACGGTGGAAGGATCAATCTCATCAAAGTAAGGCAACGCAGCCATTCCCGAGTACGCAGGATGAATCCCACAATCAAACTGCACAAACACAAACACAAACCGAATCAACAATAAGACATTCTCCACACCAAAATCAAACACCTTTACACGAGGGGTAAATTAGACAAACGGAGAAATTGACGGAGACTGACCAGAACCGTTTTGCCTCTAAAGGACATGTAAACACAAGAACGACCCACTTCGCTTCCGGCGCCTAAAGGAGTAATGATAAGCTGATCTCCATCTCGAGACATTGGTTGCTCTCGTCTCTTGAGAGAAGTAGAAGAAGAAGCCATGTTTTTAGAGAGAATTCACAAAGAACTGTGGAAGAAACAAACACCGAGATAAAACTGGGCACATCTTTGAATCTTTAAACCCTAACCCGGTTGGGGATGAAATTGCCAAAAAAACAAAAAACGACCACAGTGGGAGTCGAACCCACGACCTTCTGATCCGAAGTCAGACGCGCTAATCCACTGCGCTATGCGGTCAATACATATAATTACTGACTATTTATTTTATATATACTTATTCATACGAACAATATTGTATTCTTTTTTTTTTTTTGGTGCAACACGAACAATTTTATTATTTTATACCGAAAATACCCTTCCGTTGATATTCTCACCTTAAAAATCGCCCAAACGAGAGAAAAGTTTGAAGCTTTTCGGCGATGATGGAGCGAACGTACGGCCGCCGCAAACCGGGGATGTTAAGGACACTATCCGACTCATTAAACGATGCCGTATCGCAGTCGGAATATCTTTCTTCGTCTTCGTCTCAGTCACCCGAAATCGAGCCACGTGATTTCTCCGGTTTCCCTTTCTCCAGTCAAGACTCATCCTCTCTCTGGAATTCTTCTTCAAGATCCACTTTCCTGGATGATGATTTCTCTCAGAATGGAGGCGGCGAACGGAGGGCTAAGAGACCCAGGAACGGTGGTGGAGCCTTCGGTTTGACTTCGACTTTGATGGAGGCGCAGGAGTTTGGGGAATTGATGGAGAACGAGGACGAGGTTAATTTCGCGCTTGATGGGTTGAAGAAAGGGCATCAGACGAGGATCAGAAGAAATTCACTGTCGTCTCTTCTTTCGTTTTGCGCATCTCAGTATCAGCGACGGTCTTTGAGGGCTCAAGGGTACGTGTAGGTCATAGACTTAGATTTTCGATTTGTTTCCTTTCTAGAATTTGTTCTACATCGACCTCTTGGGGAATTTTCTGAATTGGGTTGTGTGTTTCGTGTTAGAGGTCTGTTCGAGCTTTCTGCGTTTTGGGTATTTTCCAATAGTGTGGATTAGGGCACACTTGGGTACAATTTGCTGTTCCTGGCGAAGCCCTTTTTTCCCTTCCAATTTCTCTCTGTTACAACTTTGAATCCAGATGTGTGCATTGTAGCTCTTATTTGGATGGATTTGATTGTAATGATCTTCTCGATTTCTGGAGGGTATTAGGGTATGAATAGGTAGAAACTAATGAACATTTCTGGCTTCTGGTGAAATTGAATGGTAAAGTGTGAAAATTTGTGTTGATTTTACATATAGCTGGAACATGTTAAATCTTGCAAAGGACTGGATATCGATTGGTTTTGATTCAGTAGATGAGAAGTCCTTTATGACGACTCTCACAAAAAAATTTCCCTTATATTTCTGAGAGTTTCTTATTTCAGGATCTCACAAACCATAATCGACGCGATTTTGGGTCTCAGCCTTGATGACGTACCAAGCAATCTTGCTGCAGCTACCCTTTTCTTTGTTCTAACTGCTGATGTAAGCGACTCGCATGTTCTTTGCATTATGAAATGTACTGGTGGTGTTATTTTCGCTTGCTCCCTTGGCATTTTCTCACGTGTTTACCGTTTCACTTTCATGATTCTAGGTTCAAGATGATCACTTTATGGAGTCACCTAACTCAATCAAGTTTTTGATAAAGCTGTTGAAACCTGTGGTTTCCACCAGCACTAAACAGAAGCCGCGGAATATAGGTTCTAGGCTCTTATCAATAATCAAGGATGTTGATGCAGGACATGATGCAGCCGATATGCATTGTTCAAGCTCCTGTGATATACTGTCCAGAGCTCATGAAATTCATGCTAGTTGCAAGGAGTTTAGATTGATTGATAGCTATAAAACTGAAAAGATGAGGCCTGAGCTAAGTACGAAATGGGTAGCTTTGTTGGCGATGGAGAAGGCATGCTTGTCCAAAATCTCTTTCGATGGTACTTCTTGCCTTTTTTTTGTTGGAAACAATGACTTGTGGTTTGTTTTACTTGCTACTTAAAAAGGCATCAACTGCTGGTGTATTAGAAAATGAAAAGTCTTGTTATCTCCAGTGGTTTGTTTTACTTGCTGTGATTCAGTTAAAGAAATGTGTCAGCGGTAGCAGATCATGCAGCATTTTTATATAATTCATCTCTTTTTCTTTTTTTGCTAAGTATTTATTTTTTTTCTCCGCATCAAGATACCTCTGGTACTGTACAAAAAACTGGAGGAACGTTCAAGGAGAAACTGCGAGAACTTGGAGGACTTGATGCAGTCTTTGACGTTGTTGTGGATTGTCAAGCCGTAATGGAGGTGTGAACCTGTATGTTTTGGGGATCTTGTTATCCCTGTCTTTATCATCAGCATGAGTTTCTTTTATAAGATAAAAACTCCCGTGTTTGCTTGACTAGGACTTTGATAACTTGTATAAAGTGTCGTAAATTGTTAGCTTTGTAATTGTTCGGGTATTTTTCAGGATCATATATGTTTCAATACAATTATTAGCTGTCCTTTGCTAATATATCCAAAGAGGGATCACTTGTTGATGTAACACGGTTTTGTGTAATTTCTGTGTTAGTGGTGGTAGAGACTCTGTACTTAAGCTGTCAATGGTTGCTTGCAGTTGTATCTAATGCAGATTTTGTATGCAGCGCTGGGTGGCATATGACACAGTCTCTGTACAGGATTTAAAAGATGACCTGAATAAGCAGAGTCTGATATTGCTTCTAAAGTGTTTGAAAATCATGGAGAATGCTACCTTCCTCAGCACAGAAAATCAGGTAGCTTTAATATAGTTTGGATTCCTATCTTCACGATAGCTTGTATTGATTAGCTCTGCATCTGAAAAAATACCTGTAAATTTTATTTCTTTCAGAATCATTTGCTCGGATTTAATAAGAGTATGGGTTCTCATGGATCCCGACTGTCTTTCACAGAGCTCATGATAAGTGTCATCAAGATGCTTTCAGGTAAAATATGCCTAGTTTTGGATTTTTACCATGACTATCTCCCATGTTATCATCTCTTATTCTGATGGCTGGTTGGACTGATTACACCAGGTCTTCAGTTACGTGCTCGCAGGAGCAAAAAACATCCTCACCCTCACTTCGCAAATGGTGTTAATCGTGAGTCTATTTTGGGAGCAGATTGTAAAGGTATTTCATTCTGATAGTCTCAAACGCATCTTCACCTCTTGTCACGTTGGGCTCTCTCTATCCCTCTGTCGCTTTGTATGTTACTCTCTGTTCAGCCACATCTATCTTCTGCAGTTAACAAGGAGGTTGTTACCACTAGCTGGAGCTCGATGAGAAGTGGGAATGTATCCGAGAGAAATCAATCTGCGTTCCTGTTAGATTGCTCAGCTACACTAGTGTCGGGGTCTCAATCAAGTGTAACATCAATAAATGATTCATGCAAGCTATCGACAAGAGCTGGTTCCAACACTGGGTCGTTTGCAGGCAGATTAGCCTCACTGGGTAGTGGCATTTCCAGATGCACTGCAAGGACTAGTCAAGTTAGAGAACCCAGTTGTAAAAAAAATAAAAACTTTGTATCCTTGGAGGATAGTCCAGATCCTTTTTCATTTGATTTGGAAGATTCAGGACCTTCCAAATGGACAGTAGTATCAGGAAAGCAAAAGAAATCTAAAGCTCAAAAGAGGAAGGGAAGCTACAGAGATAGTAAAGATGAACATTCACATCAGCTCTTCTCGAGCCAAGAGGAATCCAATCATAGGTTAAATTCTCAGGAAGAATCAAGTGATAGAGATCGCCATGTAACAGAGCAGCCATCTTCCACATATGACGTTGATAAAGAATGTCTCTGTCTTTTATCTGATTGCCTATTAACAGCAGTGAAGGTAATGTACAGTGTTCTTAACAATAGTTTTTATAGCAAATTCCCTCAGCGGGAATGAAATTAATTATGGAACAGAATGGAATCTCACCTTCTATGCTAATTTATGATATTTTGGGATATTATGTGGTCCCTTGCTAACTCTCTGATGCTATGAACATATTTTCAGGTTTTAATGAACCTAACAAATGATAATTCTGTTGGTTGTCGGCAAGTTGCTGCCTGCAGAGGACTGGAGAGCATGGCTGAATTAATTGCTGGACATTTTCCTTCCTTCACCAGATCTCCACTTTTCAGTGAAATGGAAATGCCGGGGACGTGCTACCAGAAAGATAAACATCTCACAGACCAGGAATTAGATTTTCTTGTTGCCATATTGGGATTACTTGTAAACTTGGTGGAGAAAGATGGAATAAACAGGTATCAAACTCTCTGTTCTTCTCGATTTACATCTTTTGCTGTGAACGTAGAGTGTGTATAGTCATTATTGACATCAAAATCCTTAGAAGAGGAAAACATAGTCACTTGGTTGTCTTCTATTCAAATCGGAGAAACTCTTGATTTCATGATATATTTTTTTATACCGAATGTCTCAAAAATCTTCTCTAACCAGTTATTATTTTGTTTTAGGTCAAGGCTTGCGGCAGCTAGTGTTCCGATCACTAATCCAGAAGGGTTGCAAGAGAGTGAACAAGACATGATTCCTCTGTTATGTTCAATCTTTCTCACCAATCAAGGATCCGCAGATACCAAAGAAGAAACAAGTACTTTCACTTTGGTTAGTAGCTAATCATCGTATTCTTATGGATTTTGAATGGCCCGAAGATGAAAGAATGTCTTAAACCTGCCCTTTCCTCATGTTTCAGGACGATGAAGAAGCGGTTTTAGAAAGCGAAAAGGAAGCGGAAAAGATGATCGTGGAGGCATATTCTGCCCTTTTACTCGCATTTCTATCCACAGAAAGGTTATTTATACCTTCCTTTCTGCTTTTTTAGGTATTCTAATTCTTGAAAAGCTGTAACATAATCTCTTATTTCTTAGCAGTAGAAGTATACGCAATGCAATCAGAGATTATCTCCCGAAACGCAACCTTGCAATTCTGGTACCGGTGTTGGATAGATTCGTGGTACGTGTCTCGAAAACCCTTTCTAATTCAGTACCTTAGAAATCGATAAAAGTATGCAGACTGAAACCTTGTGATGCGACTGTGTGCTTGTTCCTACTATGTTGTGGTTCAGGCTTTTCATACAACACTGAACATGATCCCTCCAGAGACTCATAAAGCAGTGATGGAAGTTATCGAGTCGTGCAAATTGCCATAGATAAAAAAGACGTTTCAGTGTACAGCTTATGCAAAACTTTGGGTTTGCTCCAACACTTATACGTAGTGATCACACAATGTTCATGTTTTTCAACACTTATAGAGACACTACAACAAATATAGAGTTTCTTAGTTCTTTAGAGGTTTTGTTTCTCTGGTTGGGCTTAGGTTTATAATTCACGCGCTCCATTCTTTTGTACTTTTGTTTACTTTTTTCATATAAAAAAAAAAGGAACAAAGAAGATATACGGAAATAGAATGCTTCGTGAGAGCTTTATCTGATCTTGCTACTTTCTTGTGTTGACAAATCACTCTAACGTGATATCCGAAATTAGTCAAACTACCAATAGTAGTAGTTTTTTTTGTTTTTGGCTCAACATCAAATTCTCATTTATCAAAACATATTACAATTCATGTTGAGATTATCCAATTTGGAGCTAAAGAGTACAACTTAGGAGCATAGTTCATAATTGAAAGATTTTTTTCGTTACTCGATCTGCCACACCATTACTTATACCTTCAACTGAATACAACCTTATGATCCTCTAGGCCAGAGGGCACACCTATGATGTTTTGGATTAATGTAAAATTTATTCAAAACAAAAAAAAATCGTTTTTACCAACTTCTGCTTTTTTGTTTTGAGTTTAGAATGAATTTTGAAAAGAAAATTGAAAGATAGATTGCGATTAGTTTCTTGTGGCGAACCAAAGTTCGAGACCCTTGTCATACTTGTGGTCTCCCACCGTGACGCCGCGAGTTTCTTTCCTTTTCCATATGCAGTGAATTGCGATAGTCGAATCTTGGCTACCAATAGTAGTATTGTTAGAGGCCAAAAGAAAAACTAGCTATTTCGAGTTAATTTCTTTCAATGGTAAAGATTTTCAAAAATTGAATTTTGTATATATTAAGTTGATGTTCAGGGTGTTAATCCCACTTTACTATGAAAAAAAAATGTTATACAAAATTCTGAACATTCAAGGGTTTTGTCATAAATATTAGAATTTTTTTTTTTTGAGTCCTTAATTTTTCCTTTTTGTCTTGTTTTCTTGAGTTTTTTTTTTTTGTTGCTAATTCGCTCTTGTAGAGAGAGTTTCATCTGCTTACTTTTAATTCTTCTCGTCCCCTCTTTGACCCTTCCTTCTACTTTCGCCGCCCGTCGATCTCTGCAACAAGTTTCCGGCGATTTCTTCGTTTCGTCTCAAGTGAGTTTCCTTCAAACTTGTCGTTTTTCTTTATTTCTCTCTCTTTTTTCCTTTCTCCGCCGCGAACCATAAGCGACGGCTTCTAGCTCCCGGTTTCGGCCGGACTTAACCTATTCGAATCGAATTTGATACATATACGAGAGATCGATCCTTCTCCGGCTCTGATTCCGCCAGATTTGAGCTCAGAGCTCTGATAGGTTTCGCAAAACCCACGATTCCGCTTCCCTGATTCAAGATCTCTCGTATGGGTCTCAAATTCGATTCATTACTCTCCTTCTTTGCTTTATTAATCCAAACAAAGTTTGAAAATTTCTCTTTCGCTTCTCTCTTCTAAGTGAATTCTATTTCCAATTGGATTGCGACATGGAACAAGCAGAACGCAAGGGAAAATAGTTAGGATTTGACAAAGAACTTAATTGGGGAAAAGTTGTCTTAACCCTTTTGTTATCTCTCGAATTTGTCTCTTTTGTGCTCAAAGTCTCACTCTTGGTAATTTCTTGCGTTATGCTTAGAATAACTACAAACCTATTGTATCTTGAGTTCTTTTCTGTTATTCATTCAACTTTGAATCTACGATCAATCTTTTGCTTGCTCTAACTGTGAACTTCTAATAAATTTTCAGGTGAAAGTGCAAAACAAATTTAAAGTTGTTAAAGGAAACTCTCTCTCTTGAGCCTCCTCAGAAGCAATGGTTGATTTAGATGACTTGCTTTTGGAAGCTGCTGGGAGAACGAATGCACCAGGAAGGAGCCGCCATTCTCATCCTCCATCATCGAGGAGACGTGAGGGTTCTTACTCTGATGGCGGTAGTGATTCAAGGGACGATTCTGATGAAGAACGTGGTTATGCAAGTAGGAAACCTTCTGGGTCTCAAGTACCTTTGAAGAAGAGATTGGAGGCAGAGAGAGAAGATCGGGCTGCCCGGGATGAAGGCCCATCTGATCGCGAAGGTGACAGCAGCGAGGAATCTGATTTTGGGGATGACCTTTACAAGAACGAGGAAGACCGGCAGAAGCTTGCTGGAATGACAGAATTTCAGAGAGAGATGATTCTTGCTGAACGTGCTGATAAGAAAGGTGATAAGAATTTCACTGAGAAACTTAGATCGAAGAGGGAAAACGAGAAGACCCCTGTTTCAAAAAAGGAGACCACGCCTCTTCCGGCCTCTCGTGGTGTGCGTTCGTCTGCAAGATCTGCAGACAGAGCGGCCGCAAAGGATGATGCTCTGAATGAATTGAGGGCAAAGCGTATGAAACAGCAAGACCCTGCGACTCTCAGGAAACTGAGAGATGCATCAAAAGGTGGTTCAGGTAGCCGAGATTTCTCATCGATGAAGAGGAAACCGTTAGCTTCCTCCAATTTGAGTAACTCCAGCCAAAGTGACAGTGATAGTAGATCTCAGAGTGACGATGAAGGCTCGAATGGAGGAATGCTCGACAGTGATGATGACAGGTCAGATGTGCCTACGTTTGAGGATATTAAGGAAATTACTATCAGGCGGTCTAAGCTTGCCAAATGGCTAATGGAGCCTTTCTTTGAAGAGCTTATCGTCGGGTGCTTTGTGAGGGTCGGGATCGGAAGGTCAAAGAGTGGGCCAATCTACAGACTCTGCATGGTGAAGAATGTAGATGCAACCGATCCGGACAAGACATACAAGCTAGAGAACAAAACTACACACAAGTACCTTAACGTCATCTGGGGACATGAAAGCTCGGCTGCTCGATGGCAAATGGCAATGATCTCAGATGGGCATCCGGTGGAGGAAGAGTATAGGCAATGGATCAGAGAGGTGGAGCGAACAAATGGTCGCATGCCCACAAAGCAAGATATATCAGAGAAGAAAGAAGCGATCAAAAGAATAAATAGTTTTGTTTATTCGGCGGAAACCGTCAAGCAGATGTTGCAGGAGAAAAAATCTGCCTCGATCAGGCCAATGAATGTTGCGGCCGAGAAAGATCGGCTTAGAAGAGAGTTGGAAGGTGCACAGAGCAAAAACGATGAAGCAGGTGTAGAGAGGATCAAAGCAAAAATCAAACAGCTTGAGGCATCACGGAAAAAGAAAGAGGTAGATAAAAAAGCGCTCAAGCTCGCCGAGATGAACAAGAAGAACAGAGCCGAGAATTTCAAGAACGCATCCGAGGTAAAATCAATTACCGCTAGTCTCAAGGCCGGGGAAGCTGGATATGATCCGTTTTCAAGGAGATGGACACGATCATCGAACTACTACAACGGGAAAAGGAAAGATGGAGGAGATAGTGAAGCTGCGGTTGCAGCAGTGGTTGAGACCAATGGAGCAGATGCAGCAGCAGGAGTAGGAGAGAACGGTGTAGAAGCGACAGAAGCAGCTTTAGAAGCGGCTGCAGACGCAGGGAAGCTAATAGACACAAGAGCTCCAATGGGTCAAGGCGCGGAACACAATCTGCTTCATAACTTCGAATTGCCATTATCGCTAACGGCGTTGCAGAAGTATGGAGGACCTCAAGGAGTACAGAAAGCGTTCATGGCGAGGAAACAGGTGACAGAAGCAACAGTGGGATGCAGAGTTGCTGAGAATGATGGCAAGAGACATGGCCTTACGTTAACTGTTAGTGATTACAAGAGGAGGAGAGGTCTTCTTTGATTATGGATTATGTTTCAAGACTCAGTGTTTTCTAAAAACTGCTCATTGCTTCTTTTCTTCATCTTTTCTTTTGTACTCAAAATGTTTAGAGCAATTTGTTTTTCCTAAAATATTCTTGTACTCGTTGTTTATGTCAACTTTCCTGATTAGTGTATGACTGCATGAGATTAGAAATCGAGTCTTATGCCAGTCTTGAATTAGATCAATTTATTGTTTTTTTTTTTCATTAAAACCCTTTCTATTTTTGTCAACCTCACAATTGAATTAAAGGAGTAGGCCCTACTTGGTAATCCAAACTAGGCATGGGCATAAAACCCGACCGGATCCGAACCGACCCGACCCGAAAAACACGGTTCGGTTCGGGTTCGGTTCTTCGAAATAACCCGAACGGTTCCATTTCAAATTTGATTCGGGTTTTGGTTCGGGTCGGGTTTTACCCGAGACCCGTTCGGGTACCCGATAAACCCGAAAACATTTTATGTTCGAGATTTTTTTTTTGGGTTTTTCGGATTTTTCCGGGTTTTTTATTCGGGTTTTTTTGGGGTTTTCGGGTTTTTTCGGATTTTCGGTTTTTTTCCGGGTTTCCAGTTTTTTCAGATTTTTTTTTCGGATTTTTTTCGGATTTTTTTTCGAGTAAAACCATATCCGAAATTTATTTCGGGTCCTTTTCGGGTCTAATTTAAAATCAAGGACCCGACCCGAACCCGAAAGGACCCGACCCAAACCGAACCGAAATTTTCCCGAGACCCGAATGGGTCTAATTCCCAGGACCCAAAACCCGAAAAACCCGACCCGACCCGACCCGAGGACCCGAATGCCCAGCCCTAAATTCCAAACCAGTAGAGAAGAGTTTTACAACAAACAAAATATATATNTAATGAAAAATTAGATAACTCTCAAGGTTACAATGAAAATTCTCATAAGTAATACTCCCTCAAAGCAACTCTCATTTCTTAATCCTTTAAGATATAATCGAAAATCTCTTTTTATCTTTTGGTATCTTTCAGCTAATCTCATTTTAGATGTTCAAACCAAAACATGTTAGCAGTTTCAAAACAAGCTTATTCATGCTCAAATAAGAGTTTAATAAAATAGAAAATAAAGACATGAAATGAAATAGCTCATTGGAACTTTATTGTGCAAGGAAAAGTAAAAAAAAAAAAAAAAGAGATTAGCTAAGTTAACAAAAAAAACTATTATTTCGCAAAAAGATTAAAAAAGTTATTTAAAAAAAATGTAACAGTAAAAATATTTGACTTTAGTTTATATTATAATGGTTTGTACTAATATTTATATACTCATGCGAACTGCATACTATTAAAACAATTACTCATACACACAGATCAAACAAAAGTGTTGACTTATCATTAAATCCGAAAAATCTCAGTCATTATGAATTTATGATGGCCATATACTTTATACGACTAAATATTAGCATTTAATCACACTATAAAATATACATTCTAACAACCATATTATATTTCATATGGTCAGTCAATAATTAGTGTTTCAATTGCACAAGAAACCGCTGTCAACAAAAAGAAACACCAAATTGCACAAGAAACCGATTAAAGTCGTCTAGACACTATCTCGCATGTGTCATTAAATACAATCAAACAAGATTTATAAAATTTTGGTCACACCTTAAACAAACTATCAATTAGAAACAATCAAACCAGTAACTATCGAAATTTGGTTCTAATTGAAATCTCTACTTTTGCTAAATAAAACTATCTACAACCTAACATAACATTTTCATTAATTATAAAAATTTGATAAGTCAAAACTAGAATTTCTAACCACGCTCTTTAGATGATAGCTTAGTAATTCATTGCACTTATTGTAATATACTATATTTTGTATTGGTAATCTTTCTCTTTCGCCAATTTTTAATTGATATTTACATACATGTCAGTATGCCAGAAAGTTTAAAATTATTTGTTTATTTTCTTACTCAACAAACACAATTATCATCACATAATACACACCATTTTGTCCTAAAAAAACAAAATCTCTTACAGAACAAGTCTCTGTCTTCTGCAAAAATTTTGAAGAAAAATCAAAAGATGGAACAGAGCAGAAGAACAGAAGAAGCTATGTTCTTGCAGAGCTTGAAAAGATTGGTCGTCTCCTTCGTTTGTTGTCTTCCCATGTCTCTTCTTGGTCTTCTTCTCATGCTTCTCTTAATCTACAACAGCTTCTCTGTCTTCTCTCTTCATCTTGATCAAATCCCACCAATCAAATCCACTATATCACTTAGTCATCACCAGATTCATCATCATCATCATCCATCATCATCATCATCAACAACAACATCATCATCTGAGTCAGATTCTTCATTGTTGCTTGTAGTGAAAGAAACCGCTTTAGGGTTCGTACAGAAGCAGAACGTTTCGTTCACGAGGACAGAAAGAAGGACGAGGAGCTTAAAGAGAAGAATCGAGTTAACATCGGCGGTAACACAGCGGCCACAAGGCAAATCAAGACAGAGATTCAAGACGAGGATCAAGTCTTTCTTGTCCAAATCCTCATGCGAGTCACTGTTCTTCATGACTTGGATCTCTTCCATCGAATCTTTCGGTGATCGAGAACGATTCACCATAGAGAGCCTCTTCAAATCTCACCCAAATAGCTGTTTAATCTTGATCTCAAACTCACTTGACTGTGACAGAGGAACTCTAATCTTGAAACCCTTTACAGATAAAGGGCTTAAAGTGCTTCCAATTAAACCTGATTTCGCTTACATCTTCAAAGATACATCGGCAGAGAAATGGTTTGAAAGATTGAAGAAAGGAATGTTCAGTCCAGGAGTGATTCCATTAGAGCAAAACCTCTCTAACCTTCTAAGATTAGTCTTGCTCTACAAATTCGGCGGAATCTACTTAGACACAGATGTTATAATTCTCAAATCTCTCACCAATCTCCACAACGTAATTGGAGCACAAACAGTTGATTCCATTACAAGAAAATGGAGCAGGCTCAACAACGCGGTGCTCATCTTTGACAAGAACCATCCTTTGCTCAAAAGGTTCATCGACGAATTCTCAAGAACCTTCAACGGTAACAAATGGGGTCACAACGGTCCCTACTTAGTGTCAAGGGTCGTCGGAAGAATCAACATTTCTTCCTCTTCCTCGGATTTGGGATTCTCTGTTCTTCCACCTTCTGCGTTTTATCCGGTGGATTGGATTAGAATCAGCGGATTTTACAGAGCCCCCGCAAACGAGAGCGAGGTGAATTGGTCGCGGAAGAGGCTTACGCATTTACGTAAACATAGCTTTGCTGTTCATCTTTGGAACAGAGAAAGTAAGAAGCTTAGGATTGAAGAAGGAAGCATCATTCATAAACTCATGTCTGATTCTTGCATCTTTTGTAACTCTTCTTTACATTTTACAGTTATTTAACAGAAAAACATGTAAATTAAATTTCCACAAGAGAGAGAGAGACAAAGGACAAATCTGTCTCTCTTGTGAACATACAGATTTGCTGATCTATCTGCCAATCTGAGGAGCCATACAAATAGGCAATGTGTAGTTTGTGTACATCAGAAGTCTGGTTTTGTTTTAGTTATTTGTTGCAAAGTTCAGGGGTAAATCCGTCTTTTATGTTTGCGATTGGTAAACGCAGCACACAAGGTCTGATTTCCAAATGCAACTGCACTGCTCACCGATTCAAGTGGCGTTTGAGGCTGTTTGTGCATATGCAGCCAGCGTGGATGTGCACATGAAAAGTTCGGTTTTTAGGTTATTTATCGCAACAATCAGTGGTAAAAAGGTAATTAAGCAGGCTTATTAGCAGACACCAGACTCGAGTTCTTGCGACCAGAGGCTAACTGGTCTGTAACCACACAAGATAGAAACTCCAAGAACAAGAAGTACCCGAGACATGAACTACAACAGCTTAGTACTTAATCTATTTCTCATATACAAACAAGAACACACCAAGTCATACAATATGACCACAACAATGGCCAAAAAGGTTTCTAATTCTAAATCAACTATGAGGGTGTGTAAGTTCTACAAGCTACTCATTCGAATACCCGGATCTCCAGGAGCCTGAAAGTCTTTGGCCCTTGTAAGGCTCACGTAGTAAAGCTCGGAGACAATCCCTGTGAGCACTATGAATGCAGCTCCAGCCCCAAACACGCCTTTCCTTAATGATCGACAAGAAGGAGCGGTGTTTCCAAAGTAGACACGGTACTTTGTATCGTAAGCGTTTCGCACTGATCCCGCAAGTAAACACACTTCTGCTATGAAGAAGAAGACCCTGCAACAATCATCATAATCCATTGAAGTATACGACATTTATAGCAGCAAAGGTCACAACAAGATATCGTCTAAAGTTAAAACAAAATTTTCTGCAATTATAGTAGATGGAAAGTGAAGTTTCGCCATTGTAAGCCACTTGAACAACCAACCTTAGATACAGAAAACCTATTGCAAGCTTTAGTTCGTCGATCTTAAAGTTCAGTGAGTAGTATTGGACCTCAACGAAAGTTTTTAAGCCTAATTCTCCACTGATTCTAGCATATACGCAATTATAGACCTGATCCTAGTTTCTATATGCATAGAGAAGTTTACAGTTAGTTTGAATTGCATACATGTGTGACTAGTAGAATCTTAGAGCATACTGACTTCAGCCAATTCCGTTATACTCGCATACCGACTAAGAATACTGAGATAAACGGAGCAATCTAAGATGGTAAATAATACATAGATTCTGCAAGGAGAGAAGAGCATTTTACCAGGTGGTGATGAAGAGAACAATTGCACAGGATCTAGACCCACTTGGTGTCAAGGCTCTTCCACAGCATAAACATCGGCTCGCCACCATAATGAAGAGCTGGCTCGCTAATAAGATCAAGAACGAACCGATCCCGAGACCCGTCGCGATATCCTTCTCATACACACAGTAGCTTGAATCTCTTGATTCATTAACAACTTGCCACTGTCAACAAAAGCAACACAACCAAAATCAGGAGGAACAACACAGTGAACCCCAAAACAGGACAAATCTCAACTCTTTTACAAATCATATCTAACGGGTTTCGATTGGTTTCATCTCTGTCAATTACTTTTTATTAAAAGAAGCTTTAACATGTATAAACGCCTCTAATCTTCTCCATTTCCCCCTAAAGTTTTCAGCTTTCTATGAAGCTCACAAGGAAACTACTTGAATTTCACAAAACCCGAAATTTTCAAAGAACCCAACTTAAAGCAATCCTAAGCAGATAGATCCAGCGAAATGAAACTGCGAGAAACCTCGGAAGCGTAATAGCAATAATCAAATCTAATTTACGAGAAATGTTGGAGAAATCACAGATAATGACTGAACCAGAGAAGAACTACAATAGAGAGAGAGAGAGAGAGAGAGAGAGAAACTGACGGTAGTTCTTCGCTGCTCTGCAGCAACAGCAAGACCAAAAGCTATGAGATCAAAGACGAACACCAGAAGAAGTAGCAACACGGAAGCCATATCAGCCGGAGTAGAAGAAGCAGAAAAGAAAACCCTAAATCCAGAATGTCTCTTCTTCTTCTTCGACTTCTACTACCTCTTCTTCTTCGTCGACACTGTTTCTGGATAATAACGCCGAGGCGAAATAACAGTTCGGTTCGGTAATCCGGAAAATTTGGTTAGGTTTATGTTAAAGTTATTAGTGCCAAAATGAAACTTAAAACAAAATCCAGTTCGGTTTTTTTTCAGCCAAATCTTCAAACTTTCAATAATTTGGGTACATTTTTATATTTTGATATGATAATAGAGTTAACCAAATAAATGTAAACTTATCGATAGTTATCATGTTAATCAAATAGTTATCATGTTAATCAAATACTTAACCATCAGGTGAACAGTATCGTGTGGCATTGGATAAACAATATTAACGATCAAATAACAGTGTCGGCGGTTCTCTATTCCCGTCAAAAAACATTTTTTGAGCAATGACATTTTTATAATTAATCTAATATGGAAAGATACTTATGATATATTTTTTTTCTCTCGGCATACTTTCCTAATTTTTAAACTATCTTTCATATTCACCTAATTAAATGGTTAACTATGTATAAATACTTAAATCACCCTATATTTTGGACATTTCATTCAAGTTTGGTATATTTTGAAAAGTTCAACTATGGTTCGAAAATTCGGTTTAAACCAAAAATGATAAGAATTTCGGCAAAATTAGAAAAATTATGGAACATTAAAAGAATTTTGGTAAACCGATCGGTTCATTCTTACGAAACCAAACCGATTACAGATTCATTTTTTTGAAAATGGTATCGATCGGTTTTTAAGTTTAAACCGAGACCAAACTGAATTAGCAAAAGTTAAGTTCGGTTTGGTTCGGTAAATTTGCCTAGCCTACTAAAAATCACGCATTCGATATTAACTTAGTATATATCGTGTATATGTGAAAGAGCTATTATCTTGGGAGGGTGATAAAAATTTCTACATCGTGAATGAGATCGATGATCTTAAATTAATATACAAAAGAATTTAGCCAATCTATTTGTTGTTGGTTGATTTTAAGCTGAGTCGTCCATATATATAGTCAGTCACTTACTAGAATGTATTATTATTATTTAACCTCGGGCTTTCAAGATTTAGATACCCTATTGTTATTTCAAAGACAAACGATAAGATATCAAAAGAAAACATCAGAAAATGATCGAAGAGACAAAGAAGATGATTAATTTTGTTTCTTTTTTTATAGCGTATTCATTATATATAAATAATAGATCATCGATCAACATGGTCTGTTGCAGATGCAGCGACGGCGGAATCCTTGGCAGTCACCATCTGTAAAACCTTCATTGTGGCAAATATTGGCGCAATTGGTTGTGCTCAGACACGGTCCATTGAACAACTGGCTACTTGATTCACACGTACGTGCCTCCACCATGACCGGACCCATCCCTAGAGACACAAAATAATCATATACTACAACTTATGCATATCCACATAATATATATATATATATATATATATTCAAGAAAACAAGGATATAAATCCGTAGGAAATTTCAGACGGATTTTCGATATATATATAACTGAAAGAAATGACGAAAAACATATGGGTCATACATTACTCAACAAATTAATATGTTATGTAGATGAATACATATTGACATGAGTCTTTATTTAGAAGTATCATGATGATATATGAATCATGAACCTGTGGCAAGGAGGAGCATGAGCAATATGGCAATGGCTGATATCAAAGGAAGAGAGAGCTTCATTTTCCTAAATAGAGATAGATAGAGAGAGAGAAAGATGGACACAAGTGTTTTGCAGAGCTAATAGGGATAAAGATTAGACTTATATTAATGGACTAAAGATGTATGTGATTATTTTATCTCTTTTGAAAACATTTGCATTGATTTTTTTTCCCAGAGTGGTTTGACCACACTATTGCCGTTTCTTTGGATCTTGCTCTATTCACGTTTCTTTTTTCTTTTTTGTAGAAAATAAAATAAAGTTTGGTAAATGAAATAAATCTGGAGTGATGAATAAACTGCAAATGAAGATTACTGAAAAATGTGAAGTTCATGTAAAATTAGTGAAATAACGAGACATAGTGTAGCACTAATTTTAGATATATATCCTAGTGATAGATTTGCAAAATGGGCTCCATATGTAGTTGTTTTTGTTGATTTCTTACTTTTGCTTTTTAAAATTTTTAGACAAGATGAAGAAATGGCTCGCACTACAAGAAAACTGTCTATTTCCAACGAAAATTTACGATGGTTTTAAATCGATGTAACTTTACATCGATTTATCGACAGAATTACAACGAAATATGTGTTCGATGTAACTTCGTCGTACATATTTGTCGTCGTATAATCGTTGTACTTTGACGACGATATTACGACGGCATGATAAATCGTTGTAAATTCGATGAAAAATTACATCGATATTTACGATGAATATGACTCGCATTTTTCGTTGTAAACTCGATGTAAAATTACATCGAGTTTACAACGACTTACATTAACGACGATTAAACGTCGATAGTTTCTAGTTTGGTAGAACACGTTTTTTAATAGGTTCACCTAACAAATTTACATCAAATTTACATCGTAAATCCGTTGTAAATCCGTTGTAAATCCGTTGGTAATTCTGAAAAAATTTCTATAAATACATCCTCTCATCAAACGAAAGTTTATAAAAAAAAAACAATAATAACAAAAAAAAAACACTATAAAATCTTTTTTATAAAATGTCTATATACGATCTACGAAGATGGATGTATACGCAAAAGGATTCGGAGGGAGCGTTGACGAAAGAATTCAAAGAGGGGCTTGAAATATTCATGTATCAGGCCGGAAATATGCAAACAACCCTGGAAAACGATAAAATCTTATGTCCTTGTCGTAAATGCAAGAATACGAGATATATTTTTATTGAGACGGTGTGGAAGCATTTACTAAATAGAGGGTTTATGCCGAAATATTATGTTTAGTATCAACATGAAGATGGTTTTGAAAGGAGTCAAACAGTTGATCATAGTAGTAGTAATTATCAAAGTCAAATAGATTTTGATGAATCAAATTATCAGAGTAGTTATCATCATGGTCAACATCAATTTGATCAGGGTGATCAAGATCATGATAGGATGCATGCCATGGTTAATGATGCATTTCATGAAACAAATGCTGATAATAGTAGTACTGTTGAGGAACCCAACGTAGATGCAAAGCAATTTTATGATATGCTAGGCGCTGCAAATCAGCCACTCTACGATGGATGTAGAGAAGGTCAGTCTAAATTTTCGTTAGCAGCTAGGATGATGACAATTAAAACGGATCATAACTTAGCTGAGATTTGGATGGATGATTGGGCTGATCTTATTAAAGAGTATTTGCCAGAGGATAATTTGGCTGTCGAAACATACTATGAGATTCAGAAGTTGGTGTTTAGTCTTGGGTTGCCTTCTGAGATGATAGATGTATGTGTTGACAATTGTATGTTTTTTTTGGAAAGATGATGATAAGCTGCAGGAATGTCGATTTTGCCAAAAACCGAGATTTAGGCCGCAAACTTATGGGCGTAATAAGATACCGTACCAACGGATGTGGTATCTTCTTATAACTGATAGGTTGAAAAGATTGTATCAATCTGAAAGGACAGCTGCATCGATGAGGTGGCATGCAGAACATTCACAGAGAGAAGGAGAAGTGACTCACCCGTCATATGCAAAAGCTTGGAAACACTTTAACACAGTACAACCCAACTTTGCTAAATCTAAGCGAAATGTGTATCTTGGTCTTTGCACTGATGGATTTAGTCCATTCGGTATGTCTGGTAGGCAATATTCTTTGTGGCCACTTATCGTAACGCCTTATAACCTTCCCCCATATATGTGCATGCAAAGGGAATTTCTATTTCTGAGTATTTTAGTCCCTGGTCCCAATCATCCAAAGCGGTCCCTTGATGTGTTTTTGCAGCCTCTCATACATGAGTTGAAACAGTTGTGGTATACATGAGTTCGTACATATGACTGTTTGAGGAAAAAAAAATTTACAATGCGTGCGGTGCTTATGTGGACAATAAGCGACTTCCCTGCATACGGAATGCTATCAGGTTGGACGACGCATGTGAGGTTATCTTGTCCTTATTGCCTTGATCGGACATATGCGTTTCAGCTGAAACATGGTTGAAAAACATGTTGGTTTGATTGTACCGCCGGTTTCTACCAATCAACCATCCATATAGGAGAAACAAGCGACTGTTTAGGAAGAACAAAATCGTGCGTGTCCCCCCACCAGTGTATCTATCTGGAGAAGATCTAGAAGCGCAAATAGATCATTTTGGGGGACTAGAAACGGTGAATAGTGGGGGAAATTGGCACACTCCAGCTAATATGCATGATGGATACGGGGTCAATCACAATTGGCACAAGAAAAACATTTTTTGGGAACTTCCGTACTGGAAAGATCATCTGCTGAGACATCTTGATGTCATGCACATTGAGAAAAACTTTTTTGATAACATCATGCATACAGTGTTAAACGTGAAAGGAAGAACCAAAGACAGCGGAAAGTCAAGATTGGACTTGCCCGATATTTGCAACATAAATTAGTTGCATATAATGAGCAATAGGAAATCACCCGTTCCTATATTTCGGTTGGGTGCAGAAGAAAAGGCATCGTTGTTCGATTGGGTTTCATCTGACGTAAAGTTTCCTGATGGGTACGTATCCAATCTTGCTAAATCTGTTGAGAAAAGACAAAAGTTTTCAGGGATGAAGAGTCATGACTGTCACGTGTTTATGCAACGATTACTTCCTTTCGCATTTGCCGAACTCCTTCCAAGAAATGTTCATGTAGCAATTGGAGGTAAGATATTTAATTCATCACATATAAAATTGTTGAGATTAATTAATTATATATATATATATGTTCAAATATTACAATATATAATTTTGATTGTGCAGACATCAGAGCGTTTTTCCGGGATCTTAGTACACGGACGTTGTCAGAAGAAGTAGGTGCACAGCTGTATGCTAATATTCAAATATTGTTGTGCAATTTGGAGAAGATATTCCCCCCGGCGTTTTTTTATGTTATGGAACATCTTCCCATTCATCTCCCTCACGAAGTAGAACTAAGCGGCCTTGTTCAGTTTAGATGGATGTACCCATTCGAGCGCTTCATGAAACATTTAAAGGGAAAGACAAAAAATCTAGCAAGAGTTGAAGGATCAATTGTTGCGGGAAGTTTGACAGAAGAAACTTCACACTTCACTTCATACTATTTCGCTACAAAAGTCTGCACACGCAAACGGGCTCCCCGACGATATGATGATGGTGGTGTGGGAAGAACTTATGCAGTAGAGGGTGTCCCAGACATGTTCTCACCAATCGGTCGTCTTAGTGAAAAATTGAAGGAAGTTTGGTGGTCTAACGAGAATGACATGCACAACGCACATACATACATCCTCCTAAATTGGGAGGAAGTGAGTCCTTACGAGAGGTAACACGTAACTATTTATTAATTATCCACTAATCAATTATATATAGTTCATTACATATTAATTAATATAAATAAAGGTGTTAATTTCAATGTATATATATTTTGTAGCTTATTTGTTACCCAGGTACGAGAATGCATTGAAGGCGTTTCAGATGATGAAATAAACGATCGTAAAGATCGTCACTTTGCTCAATGGTTGAAGACGCAAGTAAGTTAATATATAGTTATAAATATTTCATTAATTTAATTATATCGATACTCAATATATCTAACATGCCCACTTATCGATATGCCTTTTATAGGTGGATTATGGCGACCCCGCATATCCAATATGGTTTCATGAGTTACTTCAAGGCTCCCTCGGGAAGATAACGACTGCACCCATGTATTTCACATGTGGTTATGTGTTTCATACATACAAGTACGGCGTTCGTCGGACAACTACCAACTACGGAGTAGGTGTTAGGGGTAAAATAGATTTTTATGGGGTGTTGCAGGAAATAATCAAAGTGGAGTACCTGATAATGAACTTTTTACGGTTCGCACAATTACCCACTGTGCACAATGCCTCAATCTAATGGCATGTCATTGCAGCACTTTGGGATCGAATCCACAAGGAAATAAGAACGACACACGAAGAATACAAGACGCTATCTAATCTAAGCGATAATTGGGTTTTTTTTTATCGAACAAGTGAAACATACAGAAATTTAATAAGTGACATGACACAATTTCAATTCCAATAAACGAGAAGCAAAGTAATCGAGAGAACGTTTAATATCGATTTAAACAAACGAATTCTCGGGTAAAGTTAACGACTCGGGTGATCCTTTAATCTATTCAAGATGCTCAAACATTCGACTAAATACCTCCTTAAGCCTTAGAACACTACTAAAGATTAATCCACGTCCATGGTATTAACCCCTTTCTTAGTCATAAACCGTCATAAACGTTTGTTCGCGATTCTATGACTAACAAGAAATGAACACAAGTCTAAATAGCCACAATTCACCTTAGACTACAACTTCCGTTGGCTAAGATATGAAAAGCACTCATTAAATTTGTTCAAGACTTTCATCAAACACCTTCCAGGTGATGAAACTCCCTAGGTTCTAGATCAACTAGATCAAGGTCAATCTAGCATTAAGAACACTTAATGAACAAGGATTTCAAGTAATCTAACTCCTAAACATCAAGAACAAACCTAGAATCACCCTAATCTACTTCACCCAAGAATCCTAAAAGAACTACTCACACATAGCTAAATCACAAATATAAACCGTACAAATGAAAGCCATAAGCAAAATAAGAAGAAAAGTAGAAGAAGATTGAAGAAAACTTCACTAGATCTTCAAAGGATTGCAAATCTTCAAGAGAATAACAAAGTTTTTTCTCTAGAGTTTTTATTAAAAGTGATAAAAGATACATAGATCTGGTCCAAAGACCAATAATTATAGAGTTTTGGGCGTCCAAAGTCACCAAGATTAGGTGAAGTAGCTACAAAGACGTTTTTACACTGTTTCAGAAGACTAGTTTTCGATTTGATACGTCTTCACTAAATCCACCATAACTCTCGAACCACTGCTCAGAATAACTTGAATTTACTTCCATTGGAAAGCGAACTCAATTATCTACAACGTTTATGAAGATCACCGAAGCTAATTCCCAATAGAAACCCTTCTTATGAGTCGATATTTAGAGCACTTTGGGTGGTTGCGGCCCATAAAATGGTCAAATGTGGGGATCGATCGATCTAAACTTGATATCGATCGATCTAAACTTGATATCGATCGATATGGGAGTGTCGGGCGATCTGGGAAGTGTGCGTTGTTTGGGATCGATCGATCCAGGTTCTTGGATCGATCGATCTGGTCCTGTTTCTCCTCCTTCTTCTTTTGCTTGCCAGACTGGACATGTGCTCAGTGAAATGAGGATAACTTCCGCAATATGGCTCCGAACTTGATGAAACAACCTCCGTTGGAAAGATGACTCAATTCCCTATAATTCACATCAAAAGTTCCAAGGCTGAATCGGAGCTCAAGGTCTTCGTATGATCCAATCTTTCAGGTACTTCGGACTGGCTCTGCTTTGGCGTTTCATTTGTTTTGCACCAAAAAGCGTATCCTCCATTTTCTTCAAGTTTCACGCACTCCCATTGATTCCAAATCACTCCTAAGCACTCTAATTAACACAAAATAACAAAAAGAAGACACAAAACAACCTAGGACATCTAAAATGCAATGAGACTCAATTTGGACCTAAATTGCAATGTAAATTCAATGAAAACAAAAACAAACACAAAGAAAACAAAAGAAAATATGAGACTCAAGATGGTAAAATACACGGTTATCAGTACCCCAGCTTGGTTAGTATGAAATGCGTTTTCTTCAAATGTGATTGGTTCGATCCAATAGTCGATCGAGGGGTGCGAATTAACAAATTTGGTGTGGTCGACGTCAACAAATCACGACGATACAACAAGTTTGAACCATTTATCCTAGCATCACAAGCAGAACAAGTAACGTTTGTTCCATATCCGCGAGTTCGAACCACTGGACCCACATGGTTATCGGTTACTAAAATAGCTCCAAGGTGTAAAATTGTTGGTGTTGACGATCTTCCAATGCAACAAGATTCTTGCCGTCACATTACAGAACCAGTGATTACGGACAACGTTCTTCTAATTGATCCCCGAAACAGGCAACTTGAATATCTACCTGACGACACAGAAGAAGAAGGTAATTCCGATGAGTTTGAAGAGAGTGACGATGATGATGAACCTGAAGATGATGAACCCAATGAAGATGAGGAACCCGACGAAGATGATGATTAATCTGATTGATTTACTTTTTGTAATTGCTTAATTTGTATAATTAAAATACCGAATATGTGATAATCTTCGGAAAATTACCAGAGATAATCGGAGATGGGATCGTAAAGATTCCCAGAGGTCGAATATTACCCAAACCCTCGAATTTTATGGTTGGATAATATTAGACCTCCGAGAGTCCTTTCGATCTCATCTCCGATGATCTCTCTATTATCAGTATTACGACGACATTACGACGATTTTAGACATAATCGTCGTAATACCGTCGTAAACTTTAAACCATAAATTTGAATTTAACGATTATGTCTAAAATCGTCGTAATGTCGTCGTAATATCCTTAACCGGGAATTCAAATTTATGGTTTAACGTTTACGACGGTATTACGACGATTATGTCTAAAATCATTGTAATGTCGTCGTAATACCCTTAACCACAAAATTTAGGGTTTAATATTTAGGCTTTAGGGTTGAAATATGTTGTATAGGTTTGGATTTTCATCGTTTAGCTTGTTTTACATAAGTTCTTTACTCATTGTATAAAACTATTTGAGTTATCACAAAAATCAATTACATTATATACTTCATCCATGTTTCGAATAAACTTATAAGAATGAACGCTATACATTATTATGTAAGATAAAGGAAATTTTACATATATTAGATTCAATCGTCGTTATTGAATTTGTTGTTTACTTTGAGAAGTCTTGGATGCACAAATAACCTTCGTTAATACACTACGGATTTGTATATTGTAATTTAGGGTTTAAGGTATAGATTTCTAAGAATTCGTCGTAATTTCGATGGTACGTTACGACGATTTTACGACGGATCCGTCGTAAAGTCGTCGTAACTCAAAAACATTAAATTTACTGCGTGGGGGAAAATTTGCCACGTGGTCTGAGTGGTTGAATTTTCGGTTTCAATATTACGACGGATTTACGACGGTCACAAAATCTATATATACGACCCCAAATTTCTCTTTTTTGTTCATAATCTCACAAATCTCTCTCTCTCTACAAAGCTTTATCTCTCTCTACAATCTCTCTCTTTCTAAGGTATGTTTTTTTTTTAGTACTTAAATTATATTAGAATTAGATAATTATTAGATTAGAATTATATAATTATTAGATTTGAATTAGATAATTAATACGATTGTAATTATTAGATAGGATTGTAATTATTAGATATGATTGATATTAAATAGGATTGGAATTTATGATTTTGTTATTAATTAATTTTTTTTTTTGTTAGATATATGGGGCCACATAAGACACATTATCAACAGTTTCTCACTCAGGGGACGGGACCGAGTGCTAATTCAGAGGTCCCGTCATCTTCTGCCACACCATCCGCGGTTCCGGATTCTCATGATTCCGCAGCAGCGCCGCTGCCGCCACCTGCACCTGCAGCAGCACATCGGCCCCCTTTGATGTATGCGGAATACACAGTCGAGGATTTTTTGCGTGCGTCGAGTCATAATGCTTTACCCCGGTTAGATCCGCGACGGCCGCCGAACACTTTTTGGTACGTAAATTTAATTTAATTTTTTTTTAAGATTATTTTTTACTAATAATTATAGTTTTATTTCTCAGGTTTAAGGAAGATAACAAAGTCGGACGAAGTGTGTCTGAGACCATTAAATCCTATTTCCTGGAGCCTCACCGCAATTGGACTGCGGTCCCGGACGACGTTATCGAAACGTGGTTCAAATGTTTTGCGGTAACTTTTTGTTTTTAAATTGTTTATTTTTATTGAATTAATTAAATCTATTTTTAATCATTACTAATTTTATTTGACTTTTATTTTTATAGCAAAAATGGCACTAGGACATTGGGATCAACGAGATGGTGAAGACGCAGTTTAAAGAGAAGGCAAAACTTCGGCTCAACAATACCGTCTCCGATTGGAAGAGGAAGTGGGAGGTTGATGGCGATAAGGCGAAGCCCTCATACATGTCTTCCAAAGTTTGGAACGGCTTGAAGACCTATTGGATAGATCCGCATTCGCAGGAAGTGGCCGCTAAGTGTTCGGCTTCTCGGAACACTGTCGGTCCAGACGGTCTTCCGGCGGTTCTCCCACATACATCGGGTCAAACGTCTTTTGCGAAAAGGCGCCTTGAACTGGTAAGATTTTTTCGGTTAGTTTCAATTTTTCTGATTTTGTTATTAATTAAAATTAATTATTTACCGTTCAATTTTTTTTTGGAATGTCGTTTTGTTAGGCAAACGGAGGCGAACTTCCTCCAATGACCAGATTTTTGAGGAAACTCACAAAAAGAAAGATGGCTCTTTTGTGAATCATCGAGCGGAGAAGGTCTACAATGACGCTATGGAGAAGATCGCCGACCGTCAAACTCAGCTCTCTCAGCAGCTATCACCTGGCGGTAGGTCGGTCCATTCCACTGCGGCTTTGACGACAGCCCAGATTGACGAGATATACGAAGAGGTACGTAATAATAATCAAATTTTAATTTTACCGCATTATTTTGTATTAAATTTAACGTTTCTTTTTTTAGGTTGCCCTGAAGAAAAATGGCAGAGTTTTAGGGATGGGATCGATCCGAGATAGTGCCGTCGCCTCGTCTTACTCAAGTCATCATTTGGACGATCCGGTTCAGTTGCGGAACGAGTTAAACACCGCCCACTCCGAGATCAACACTTTGCGGGCGAATCAGTTGGTATACGATGAGAAGATCCAATGATACGATAAGACGATCCAAGGATACAACTCTCTCTTCGACATTATTGCCGCGAGTAACCCCGATTTGGCGACGGCAATGAGGCAGCAGCAAGCATCGACATCGGGCACGAGTGATTCGTTCACGCAACATCGAGCGGATTTGGAGCGGAAATCGGACGAGGAACTTTTTGGTGATTTAAGTGTTTCACCTAGAAGAGATAATTAGTATTTTCTAATTTAAATTTTATTTTGTATTTTGAATTTATTTATAAAATTTTAATTTATAATATAATTTTATTAANATATAATACATCGATTTTACATTGAATAAGAATTTACATCGATTTTACATCGATCTAAAATATACGACGATTTTACATCGATTAATTTTTACATCGATTTACCAACGAATTTACATTAATATATTACGACGATTTTACAACGGATTGCCGATACAAAAAATCGATGATTCGATGTAAAATCGATGTAATCTTACATCGATTTACCAACGAGATAATTTTCGTCGTAAACTCGATGTAATTTTTACATCGATATTACGACGGGTTTACGACTATTTTTAATCGTCCTAGTGTTTACGACGAATTCACGACGATTATCGAGTAACGACGATCCTAGTACGACGATTTGACAATCATCGCTAATCCGTCCCAAAGCCTGTTTTATATCGATTATGTCCGTTGTAAAAGGCATGTTTTCTTGTAGTGTCAAAACCAAATTGGAGTGAAGGTTCAAGACCAAGTTGAAGAGATGGCTCAAGAACATGAGCCTGGAAATGTGGAGATGACTAATATCGTAGGCTAGAGGATGGTGTTGCATAAGAGCTAAGAGCAAAATTGTCCTTTGGATTTTTCATTTTAATTTTTTTTTCCTAGTTTTTTGTTCTTTTTTTTTTTTGTCTAGTGACATAATAGTTGTTGTTTATTTCTTTGTATTGCCCAATACTAATATCAATTTAATTAATCTTGTCATCTATATAGTTGCACAAACCATGCACTTGAGAACAATTCATACAATTTGATTTGTAATTTATTTCCTAATAAGAAGATCATGACACAAAGTTTTGGTCCACTTCTCCGAGTTGTGTGAAGGAGATGACAAATTGGTTCGGAGTCAAAACAATAGATTACATCTCTTACATATACATTTACTCTTTTATTGTTCGATATCAAACATTTTGGAACATTTTGAGATGGTGTAGAAGGCAAAAAGGAGTAGTAGTAACATTTTGCATTTTCAAACAAACCATTTTGTAACAGAGTCACACCTTTTAATATTTCGAACACCAGACTCTTGCGGTTCAGGTTGCATTGAATCAAGATGAAATAAAGTCAATGTCATTCCTGATGTATCTTCCTCATGTGGTGGGCAGCAAACAGTGACAAAGCTCTAGTGTTTTCTGACAAAAAGCAGAGAATGCATGTTTGTTTTTAAGAAGTCATTAATGGAATAATATTTTTTTCAGGGATAATAAAAGGAAAACAACTTACTTGATTTCATCATGTATTGGTATAAAAATATAGGCTTTACGGAAGAGAGGAACACCCTTCCACCACTTCTTGAAAATGCGAGCGATTTCGCGGTAGAAGCAGTGCTAGGGCAAAGAAAAGAAAAACGATTGCATGTGATCTATTACGCGATTCAAACATTGGATGAAGCTCAATGCAATTACGCAACAACGGAAAATGAATTCTTGGCGATTGTATTTGTCTTTGAGAAATTTCGGTCTTACCTTGTTGGATCTAAGGTAATTGTTCATACGGATCACACAGCGATCCGCTACATGTTTGTCTAATGACATAATAGTTGTTGTGTATTTCTGTTGTATTGCCCAATACTAATATCAATTTAATTTAAGCTTGTCATCTATATAGTTGCACAAACCATGCACTTGAGAACTTCATACAATTTGATTTGTAATTTATTTCCAAATAAGAATAATCATGACACAGTTCTGGTCCAATTCTCCGAGTTGTGTGAAGGAAGTGAACTGAACTAGGTTTTTTATCTCTTCTCTTGTGGTATTTACGGGGAAGATCTAAAGAAGCTAAAGGTGAGATGAATAGCCTGATCAGAAACAATATTAAATGCTTGTTTATGGTATAGTACCTAACTCGTAGATACTGCCTACATTGATGAATGGTATAGGGTATTGGAGAAAAGAGAGCGACTTACATAGTTGAGCTCCGCGAAGAATCTCTTGAACCATTCAAGACTGTAAGTCTTAGCTCACCACCACTTTTTTTTTGATAAAAACCACCACTATTTTCAAGGTTTCTTTTAGTTTTTACAAAGTGCCATAAAGTTTTATAAATGATAAGTTGCATCTCTATCACGATGGATTAGCAATAAAATGTTGATCTCTATCGTGGTAACGTATATTGATCAGCAGCAATGATGTAAAAGGAATGCCTTGTCAGTTATATATAAATATCAAACCTCTCTGCAAATTTAGCTTTTCAATGTGAAGTTTCAATGTTCATTTGGGTATATAAGCTTCTTATAACTTCTATTGCAGCTTGATGACTTGAAAGATATCGGACTCTCAGAAAAACAGGTTAGCTTATTATCATCGAGTCCTTCATTTTCTCTGTTTTATTTATTTTTGTTTTTGGGTCTGAAGTTGGTTACCAAGTCATAATTTTGAGGATCTTGTCTAAAATCTGGAATTAAAGTAAATTCTAAAATCTAGATATACGAATGTTGTATCAAAATCAGGTTTAGATGGATAGTTTGGTATGGATATTTTTGAGTTTTTTAACGCATATATATATGTAAAGTATACTAGTTAATGTTTCATCATTGAGACACTGTTACTTTAAAGTATACTGTTGTGTGAAGGAGATGACAAATTGGTTCGGAGTTCACCAAACCTATAGGCACCAATTTGTTGTATGCTTCCGCGATATTGGGCATCAAACAAGGTTCATAGCATACAATAACTTCCAGCTGAACATTGGCGATATTCATCGGGAACAAGGCCCAGCTCTATTTACCCAACCCTCACCTCTATTCACCCATTTTCGTCTTTCCTCGCACGTAATAGTAAAATGAGGTGGGTGGTAGCACTAAAATAAAACAGTTTTAGTTTATAAAAAACAAATAATTCAGAAGCTTCAGTGACACGTAAGACATTTCAGATCAATATACAAAAAGAACAAGAATATTGGCTTTTCCATTAGAATATGCTATGATAAAATGTTGATACGAGCTGTGCGATTTTGATTTTGAGGTCATAACAGGAATCGTTCCTAACATGAAACTAACATGAGAAGGAATGAAAAAAATTTAGGCAACCTAAAGTAAATAGGAAAATACCTAAAAGTTTAATTAGAAATTGCTTAAGACTGATGCTACTATACTAATATGTCATACTATGGCAAAAATCACTATCAATTTTTAGCTAAATTCTGTTAGTATCATGTCTCTTTTGCCAAGTTTTGTCGTCACCATTTTGACCCGTAGTTTACAAATAAAAGTAAAGAAAGAAAAGGTTTATAACAACAAAACAATATTACATATTGTGTGGCAACACAAAAGTCATCCTTGACTCAAAAGGTTTTTAACTCAAAAAGACTATGCATCTCCGAGCTCCCATGAAAACTCTAAATCCTAATTTTTTTGAGGGGGCTTCAAAATTACAAACTCAAAAGTCAAAACAATAGGTTACATCTTTTACATATACATATACTATTTTATTGTTGGATATCAAACATTTTGGAACATTTTGAGATGTTGAAGAAGGCAAAAAGGAGTAGTTGCAAAATCTTAATGATGGAATCATCATGGGTTCTGAGTATCAGTTTGGATCTCATGAGCCAACTCTCTAGTTAAAGAATCAGCTCGATCGTCGTGTCCTCCAGCAAATGTGTAGACTTTGAATGCAAACTGAAATGCCCTCCAAAGCATTTTAGCACATCCTACTGTCTTCTTCATGCTCGGCTTCGCGTCAGGCGAGACAAGCTTTTCATCTCTCTTTTCCTGTGAATTTTATTTTTATCCGGTTAACAAAAGAATAAGAAAAAAAAGAAAGGGTTTTAATATTTCTAGCTGTTAGTTACCTTCAATGCGAGTTCCATGCAATTTGATGAGATATCAACCATTGTCTCCTTGATCTGAAGAAGTATATTGAAGTCAAAGTGAATGTTGTGGCTCTGGAATTTCTTGGCTTCTTCATCTTTGGTTCGATCCAGCGTGTCAATGTCTCCTTTGATCTGTTTATTTAATCAATTTTGGATTCTTTTTATTGAAATGATTTGAAATTAGGATCTAAGGGAAGAAAATTAATGAAGTAGTTACCTTTGTGAAGTAACGTTCTACTTTATCAAGAAGCTGATTCAAAGGAGGTTCTATCTTCCAGTTCTGTAGCTCGGTGATCATACCGTGTAGCTTCGAGTACAATGCAGCCGCCATTCTTATTGCTTCGAGTTTCTTCTGCGGAAACCCTTCGCATCGCGCAAGAACCTAGAACATTTTCGCAATCAAGAATCACAAAAAAAAACAGAGGACTCAGAAGTGATGGTGATGAGATTGTTCTTAAATGTAGCTTACCTGTGTCTCATCTGTTAGTTTTTCAAGAACTGATTCGACGCGACGGTGGAAGGTAAGAAGCTCAGTCATGTCTTTAGTCTGGAACTTAGTGATCTCAATCTTCAGCTCATTGATTGATTTCATGTATTTTGCAACATCTGCTTGTATTTGCTGGAAATATGCAGACTTCTTTGTGATCTCAGCAAGAGCATCAGCCATTCCTTGCTTTCCACCGGCAGGAGCGCTTCCAACTCCGGCTTTTCTTCCGCCTCCGCTGCCCGTTCTCGCTTCGGGATCACGCCCTTCTACTTTTCCTTTAAGGGTTCTGTAAAGGTTCCCTAATTGGGTTGACCTTTTCAGTTTTGTAGCTGCTTTCTTTGGTCGCAAGCTTCTCGCTGCTCCTGGAGGTGGCGGTGGAGCAGCCGCTCCGTTCGCCATACCCATTCGAGGTGGTGGAGGCGGCGGTGCTGCTCCGTTTGCCATAGCCATAGGAGGTGGTGGTGGAGGAGGCGCTCCTCCATTTGCTAGAGGCATAGGAGGTGGTGGAGGCGGTGGTCCGCCACCTGCGCTATTCTTCATAGGCATTGGCAGTGGAGCTCTATTTTGCATAAGTGGAGGAGGCGGTGGTGGCGCCGCCGTAGTCCCTGGAGGTGGAGGCGGTGGTGGTGGGGCCGCTGCAGTTCCTGGAGGTGGAGGAGGCGGTGGTGGCGCCACCGTAGTCCTTGGAGGTGGAGGCGGTGGTGGTGGGGCCGCTGCAGTTCCTGGAGGTGGAGGAGGCGGTGGTGGTGGAGCAGAGCCTTTTAAAGGCGGAGGCGGTGGCGGAGGAGGTAGCAGTGATGATACAGCCACGACGTCAGCCTTTGAAATCAGCGGTGGTAATGGAGGAGGAGGAGGTGGTGGTGGCGGCTGAGAAGGTAAAGATGCAATTTTTGTTGTGGATAGAGGAGGAAGGGGAGGCGGTGGTGGCAAAGATTCCGGCGCAAAATCAGATTTCTCTGAAATATTGAGTTTTGATTCAGATGTTGAATCCAATGAAGAGGTTTGCATGACAGTATCGTCTTGCTCATCAAGAACAACAGATTCTTCTGTCTCCATCTTCACATCAATGCTCTTTCTTTCATTTTTCTTCTGCTTGATCTCTTCAACAAAATTAATCTCATCTTCTCCGTTGCTTAGATTTGGTTCTTGAGCTATTTTCTGGGACAAAATGTGGATAGCGAGTCGCTTAACATCGATAGGACTAAGCTTCTCGAGTGCTTGAACTCTCATATTCCACAGTAGATGTGATGCAGAGTTTGCAAAGTCTCCAGTTTTGCCCGGTGAACTCATCATCGGTTCTGGTAGAACCGATCTTGGCGTGATTGGTGACCCGCAAAATGAGTTTCTGCTATCGGAGAATGATTCAGAGGGAGATAAAACTCGGCTGCTCGACGTTTTAGCAGTCCGTGGACTAATGATCTCTTTCTTCTCTTCTTCTTCATCAATCTCCATCATATCGAACCTCTCTTTCGACATCTTGATCAGTCCATCTAATGCTGCTAACACCTTTTCCACTGCAAAGGAAACTTAACATTTTTAAAAAGTCTGAATTTCAAGAGGTGAGATGATTTCCCGTGAAGGTAATATTTCTGGTTACCTAGTCGATCGGACTGATTCTTCCCGACGCTGCTACTCCAATATTTGGATTTAGCTATCCATTCGGGGTTATCGATCCATGAATCTCCAATGGATTTCAAAGTATTGAAGAAATGGTCAAGAACCTGTGGGAAAAACATTTGATCAGACTCAAGGTATCTGAACTCAGGACAGAGGAAGTCATATATTCGGATCATGTTTTGACTACCTTATCGACATTTGCACGTCTAATTTCCGAGATATGTGAGCTGTGGATTATCTCAGGACAAAGATTCTTGAGATCTTTCATTGTATGCATCACAATCTACCCCAAAAAAAACAAGCAAAGTAGTCAAAATAACATATAAATGATTAAACTAAGAAGGAAAACTTTGCGGTTTACGCACATCGGTTATGGAGGGAGAACCGTCGAGAGGAGGAAGATCAATGATGTCTCTAAAAGTAAAGATCTTCCTCCGAAGCTCGACCATAAGAATAAAGTTTCCTGTCCATTTAGGGGAGCTGCTCGTCTTGGGGCTCTTGGCTTCTCTAATAGAAACATTCTTGATGATGCTTAAAGGTGATGAATTCGAAGAACCACGTCTTGATGATGTTAGTTGACTCGAGGATAATATCGACTTAGATGATCTAATTGGTATTGGTGAAGAAGAAGGTTTAACATCCTGCTTGTTAATCTTGCTAACTCTAGGCGATGCTTGACCTTTTACTGGCTGAAAAATTGTTAGTTCTTTTATTATTCATCATCATAGTTTATTCATGTTTTAAAGACCAGATCATAACAAACAAGAAAACAGAGAAATGAGGGTTAGAAACATTTCCTAATACGAATTTAGATGTACAGTGATTATATGAACAAAAGATACAGACTTTATGATGGTATATGTGAGCAAGAAAGATCTAAAGAATGATCTAACATGAACAAAATAATGATTTAATGAGAACTCTGGTATGCCCTTTTGTAAATAATTCATATAATCATTACTCAAGGGACAAGAGACTTATTAAAATCAGGACTTTTCTATATATCATTTGAATGATTTCCTAAATATATGAAGAGGTTTTTTGAATGCGGGTATGATTGTATGAATAATCAAAAATCAATCAAGAAATAAGAACAATTTTACCTGTAACTTGCTCGATGATTTACGACCGAACAACATTGTTTGAATATCGAGACAGCCTCCGGCTGTCATAATAACTTGGCGGCGAACTTTATAATGTCTTGTTTCAAACAAAAAAAAAATAGTTTTTTTTGGGTTTCTGTTGAAAAATTCAAAATAAAAAATGAATATTTACAGACTTATTCAAAGCCTTACAGCTGAAGAAATTAATAAAGAATAACATTACAATCATAGAATTAAGATTCGTGCAGAGCAAATCTAATTAGGGTTTGAGATTCAATTCAAGAGAGGCCTTTTTTGCTGTGGGACTTTGGAACTTTCTCATGAGAGAGAGAGCCAAAGGAAAACAAATATTGGATCTGTCTTTTTTATGGGCAAAAATTCTCTAACCCCTTCCTAAACCTATGTCCTTTTTTTAGTTAGATTTTTTTTGTTTCTTATCTGTGTGATTACTAATTATATATCTTTTGGAAAGTAGTTAAAAACGATAAAATTCCTCTAATGAAACCTTTTTTATCCTGATTAAATTGTAACAGAAAACAAAATATTAGCTTGTTCAGTAACACAGAAAGAAAACAAAACTTCAACGTATAGTAAGTAGTTTAGAACCTGCACAATCTGTGAGTGCCTATAAAAAAGATTGAAATTAATTAAAATCTCATATCAGAATTTTTTTTTCTGAACAGATATATTATTGTGTACATGCAAGAGTGTAAGACATTAAACAATATAACATACCTCTCTACACGATTTGTAGCTATAGTGACGGTGAGATTCTTGTTTACAAACTGAAACCAGTACCCCTAAGAAAATATAAAGTTGCTTCAAAGGTCATGAATATATATATTTGTAAAAAAAGGATTGGACTAGTGACGTGTTTATGGATATATCCATCATATATCAAACTCATTTTCGTTCACAAAACATATATAGTATGAATGTGTCATAGAGGTAAAAAAATCTCACAATAAATCAAATTTATCATCATACATAGTACATACAGTTGTAAACGTTATATATGAAACTATTTCTTTTTGATTTAAATGCTATAAAAATATAACTACTATATAAGTCGTAAAGTTGGTTAAAAACAATAAAAAAATTTCATAATTTTAGACATAAAAAAGTATAGATATAGTAACTACAAAATGTCTTAACAAGACTACTCAAAGGAAAAACGAATTAGTAAGTAGTTTTTAATTTCCATTTTAAATATATAATTTAAATTATCTTGACATGAATATATAAGTTTAGTGGTTTGTAATAGTGTTTTCGCTATATCAACATTCAAATTCAAACCCATTAAAATGCATATTGTTAACCAAAAAAACTTAAATAATTGGTTAGGATGACACTAATTCTACGGTTTTACACATTACCAATTATAGAAATTACATTCTTTATAATTTTACTTTTTGTTCAACCTCATGATATGTCATTTGTTTTGTAAAATGTGCTAAGATATACACATACGTTATTCATGCATCCAACTTTTATATATAAGAAAAGAATTTAAATTTCCTTAGGAGTGGACCAGTACATAAAACATGAGAACTAATGAAATAATATAGGGTTGTGAACTTGCGAATTAAAAACTTTCATATGGAACAAGAGGTTGAGTATATATACTTTAACTTTTGAGTCTATAATCCACATTACAAATATATAACTCTCATAGTTAACTCAAATAAAATTACAAATAATACTCAAAAAAACAAAATAATAAATAATCGTGGCACAAGCAAAATCAAGGAGTATCACCACCACCACCTGGCTTATTTATGAATGTATCAACAAAAAAATTGAAGCGACCAAACAAAGCGCTTTGAGTGTCTCATTTGACGCAGCAAAACGTCGCGTTTTGTTGCCAACGGTTTAAACTGAGTCATTCACCTTCTTATGTTGCTCTTTCACGACCCGAAGGAGCTCGGTTCGAAGCTTTTCGAGATGCAGTCGAGGCTGATCTCTCAGCGATTCTTCTCTGCCTTTCCATAACAAGATTCTCTATTCTCTTCCGCATCTCTTCTTCCTATAATCCCAAAGATTAACCCGCAAAAATAACTCGGTAAGAAACTAATTCAATTATCGGATAAAAACCGCTAAAGAAAATGCAATGATACGAATTTTCTTACCTTTTCAAACTTGTTCTTCTGTGCCATTGTCCTGCTAGCTACTGTCGGTTTCTTTACAGCCTTGGCCATGGTTTCAGCTCTGGTTCTACTTGGAGTTATAGATTTGCGAGTTATCGGGTTCTTGGCATTGTTTTTCTTCTCGCCGCTTGAGACGGTCTTATCTTCTTTCTCCTGGGCTGTTCCGTTACTGGATAGCCTTGCATTTGCTTCAACAGAGAAGTCGATCGAGTAATCATTAGCCAACGAGTCTCCTGAATTGCGTTCAAGAATCATACAAAGATCATTTGGTTCCCATGAGCCAGACATTTCACGCTTTTCATTCGCTTGACCGTTTTCAATGTCAGACGCTAAAGCAATATCTGCAGACATGTCTGGTCTCCACCGAGAGTCATAAAGATCATCAGCGGTGAGTGATGATGAATGGACCATGAAAGAATCATCAACGAACTCTTGTTTCTTGCTCTTATCAGAGCCTTCAGATGTCAAAATGCAATTATAATCAAATGATATTCTCCCGTAGTTGCTTTCCGATTTCCCTGCACGATGATCAGAAGTAAACCAATCCTCTCCACTCCCTGACTTCTTCACCAATGAGTCACCCCTTGTAGCATTATACAAGTCTTTGCTTTCATCTCCTAACATTTCTGATCTTTTTAGTAACATACATTCTTCAGTTGAGTCCCTCGTTCTTGGAAGCCTACTAGCACTATCCTCACTTTCAAAATGATCAAAGGTCGCTCCTCCTCCATTTTCTATGTGTTTATGAGTTACGATGATGGAATCACCCGAGGCACTGTTATTTGCTTTTAAACCTTTAGAATTCGCGCCCAGACTAGAGCCTCTGAGGGTGAAATGCTCCTCACTGACGACATCCATTGAATGCATATCTGAGCCATCGTCGTGCCTCATAAGAATATTCTGAAACGAATCCCAATTCTCATTGCTTCGTTTTTCTTCAGCTGAACTTTTCAGGATTTCATCACCAGAAACTTCTCCCTCATGAGCTCTTTTTTCCTTGAGAAATCCAACCGCAGCATCTACAGTCTCTTTGATGGAACCGTTTTCCGTAAACTCATTTCCCTCCACGTCTCTGTTTCTTCCCTCAGGGGTTATGTAGTTAATATTACGGATGATAACAGTTTTAGATGACTTCTTCCGGTTTTTCTTTGATCGACGAGAGTTTTTACCCGTATGAGAGTGTCTTTTACCTTGATCTTCCAAAGGTGAAGCATCACTGGCTGAGTCAGATTCACTAGATTTACTAGATTCACTAGATTCACTTGATCCACTAGACCCATCTCCATCAGAATCCCCTTTCCCTTTTTTCTTGGAAGTTTTACCCTTTGAAGGCCATGGCATGTTTCCTTGGTTTTGATTTGGCATAGGTCGCATTAGAGGGTAGGGATAGCCTTGGTACGGAGGCGGGTAGTAGTACTGAGGTATATGGTTCGGCCATCCCATTGGTGCTTGAAAGTTTGGAACGCCAGGCGGATGTTGGTCCAAATGAGCCGACTTGTCATCTACAAATCAAAACTTCTTCACGTTAGAATGGACATTCAGCCGTCTAGCAGTAAAAAAAATTAGGATGTCTGAAATCAAATACTACAAGGTACCTTTATTTTCAGAGCTTGCATTAGATGAGTCAGTCCCATTTAGTGATAGAGAAGCACCTTCATTGGTGAGGATGATCCCTGAGGAACCCAATAATGACATGTCTGCTGGAGCAATTGCTTTCACAGCTGCTAACTCCGCCATCCAAAGCCCGTCTCCGTGCTTCTTCTTCCATAGTTCCTTATACTTGACGCATGCTTCCCTGCATAACGATAAAAACGGCTATTAAAGCTAGCAGAATGATCTTATAGCACAAGAAATGGATGAAGGTTAAAAGCCGAATGGTTAAGCACTATTTTACATACCTTAACCTTGACGCCCCAAAAGCATCAGCAAATAGTATGAGATCATCAATACTATCAATTTCATAACCAGCAACAACCCCTCGTGCATATGCCATTGCTTGCTCTCTCCGAAGTAATGTTCTTCGAGTTTCAAGAAGACGTTGAAGCTGGATTCTGATAAATAGTCGAACAAAAAAACGCTATTAGTCAACCAAGACTTCTCCATAAGTTGTATAATTCCATAGGTAGGAGAGTTACTTCGAGGTTTCCTCTCCTGCAGCCTCAATGCCGTTCTCAGATTCCTTCTGTGTAATACATTGAGAGGAAAAGACTGAATTGACAAAACCAGTTACTGAATAACACAGTAGTACCACTAGAAATCAAAAGTTACCTTGGAGGACTCATTTGACTTTCTTATATTGCTGCTAACTCCAGGATTACTCCCTGCGGATTATAAGCAAAACAGTGTCAGGAGCAGTGTCAAAACCGACATTTTCCATTACAAGCTAGTTAATTCTACGCCTACGAAATGAATACCGTCTTGTATTTGCTCAGCACCAGCAGCATTGGCAATTTCATTAGCTTGAATGGAATGCTCAATCTGCAAGATCTCTTTCTCCAGTGTCGCAAATCTCTCGATAATCGCAGGCGTGTTTACGAATCTCACAAACCTGCAAAAAGAAGAAACAGAATCAGCAACACATCAACAAGTCAAGTCCAAGTCAATTCAAATCAGTCACTAAGCAGCATCCACACTGTTCAAGATCTTTCTCACACCATGGTATCACAGTGGTAAATCGAATCCAAAAAAAGCCATTTATCAAAAAAAATTCAGAGATAATTGTTGCAATTGGGACAACGAAATTGACATACTCCACAGAGTCTCTACTCCATTATATAGAATTCTTCGAAATTGTCAACAAAATCGATTCATCGAGAGCAAAAATCGAAATTACCGATCAAAAGTGGATTTGGTGAACCAAGAAGAGTGAGAAGTGGGAGGATGAAGAGAAATGGAGTAACCGCCTTTAGAGATCTGATCTCGAGCGAATTTAAGATGAGAGATGAACGGTTCGAAAATTCCAGAAGCCAATTTCTCCTTCTTACTCCCACAAAAAAGCACCAGATCGAATCTTCAAAAATCCAACACACAAGAATCAAGAACACTATTCAAGGATCAATCAATCGTCAAGCACAATCATAATCATAATCAGAAGAAGTGAGACCGACCTGGTGCGAGTAGGGGTGAGTTGAAACAAAGCGGAATCGAGCATAGCTCCGGAATCCATGGCTTTCGAAGGAGAGAGAAAGAGAGATTCAGTGAAGTCTTCTTCTTCTTCTCCTCTTCCGATGAAGAAGGAAAAAGGAAGAAGAAGAAGAAGATAAAAGAGGGAAGACGTGAAGGAGACATTTTGTTGACTTAAGTTTTTATTTTTTTTTGTGGATTCGAAGCTTACGGTGACAGCAAAGGATGAGTTAAGCATTGGCACATGGTTAACATTAGCGACTCAACAATATTATTTGTGGCCCCCATTAATAATTCTAAATTTTATGCTCCTCCTCCTCGTCGTCTTTTTTTTTTTCCCTAATTCACTTCATTCATCTAATCTAGTCACTAAACAAAAATATATCAACTAGTAAGCTTGGTTTTGAAAAAATTTCTGCCGACACTTTCTCTCTCCAAAAAAATCATCTCCCTTCTCTCTTCTTCTTCTTTCCCGATCAGTTTTGTTTTCCGGCCGATGCCGGTAGACTTCCATAGCCAAGGCATCGGTTGGGCTCGTTTATTTGTTTGTAATTTGTCTTTGTTTTATTCTCCTTCACATAAATCTCTTCCGAGCTTTCTTCGATGGGTTTTGGTGTTGATTCTTCTATAAGTCAGTCACAGTTACGGTGAAGGGCATGGTGTATGATAGTAGATCACGATTTTCATCTCCTAGAAGAAGAAGTTGGTTTCAGATTACCTCTCCATCTTCCAGCAGCTACGCAGTCTACTCACCGCCTTTTGAATAAGGACTACTCCCGTTTGTCTTTATATTTCCTCGATGACTTCTACTGAAGTTATTTAAAGAGGCTTTTGTTATAGATTCAATCGGAATAAGGTTTGTTTGAGTAGGAGAATTTTTCTCGGATGTTTCACTTCTTCTTGGTTCTGTTTATTGTTGTTAATCTTTGTGGATCTAGCTTTGTCATCGTCGATGGTGGGCCTTGTAAGTTTTGGTTTAAATTTTCTTTTCAAGATGAAGATCTTAAAGTTGCGGTCATCCTTGCAAAGATCAGTGCATGATTTCCGGCTGAGCTTGTCTTTTTTAGTTTTCTACTCTTCCCCTTTTAGTTTTTGGTTTGGTTTTGTGTGAATGTTGTTTTTGTGATATTTGTTTAGCTTTTGGTTTGTTTCCCTGGCTTGGGGATTTGTCTCTGGGAGTTTTTCGTTATTCGCTAGCCTAGTTTCCGAAGAGGTTTCGTTCTCTGTTGGCTTTGTGTTTCTCAACCGTATCCCACTAATGTATTATACCTTGTATTTGTCTTTTGGTTTGAATAATAAGTTATATATGTGTGTTAAAAATAAAATAAAAATTATCAAAAGAGAAAAAGAAAAAAAAAGTCAACATGAAAAAAAAAACATTACGGAATCACACATCTCACAAGGAATGCTGTGAGAGCGAGAATCAAAGTTAGAGTTTTTTAATTTTTGTTTTTTCTTAGTCATATCTCGTGTTAGTGTGCTATATTGGGACATGCGTAGAATGGGTGTGTGCACTTGTGTATCCATTGATTGTCAAGGCTTTCGAATTGTTGCAGCTTGGTTCTACTGCAATTGGCGTAAAGACAAAAGGAGTTGTTCTTGAAGTCGAGAAGCGTATCACATCGCCCTGGTAAATTTTCTCTTTGCGCCTTGTCTTTCTATTAACACTCTTGCTATGTTCAGCAAAATCCAACCTGGTTGATTCCGATTCATTCAACTCTCCATTGTAAGCATCTAAGAAGTATTCTTGTGTTTTTATCTGCCTTTATTGGGTTCTTTTGCATCACAAACTTAATCTTGGTTTGGTCTGAGTGATAGAGGTATATAACAAAAGTAAAATCATTTTAAGTTTACCAATAATAGTCAGTCACTACTTTGTCTGTCTCTTTTTTTATCTTCAGGAGCCGAGCAGTGTGAAGAAGATAATGGAAATTGATGACCATATAGGTTGTCCAATGAGTGGTCTGATTGCTGATGCACATACAATTGTTGAGCACGCACGAGTGGAGACTCAAGTGAGATCTCAGTTTTTGCTTCTCGTGGTTTCTTTCTTACATCAATATGTTACCAACTGTGTTTTTTTTTCTTGTAGCGTAGAACCACATGTTCTCGTATGGTGAGCCAATGACTGTAGAATCTACAACACAAGCTTTGTGTGATCTGGCGTTACGGTTTGGTGAAAGAGATGAAGAGTCGATGGTAAGAACCGCCCCATTTCTCATTAATATCATAAGAAGAGTCATTAATAACTGGTTGAATTTTCTCCTGTCTAAAAAGTTTCGTTCAGACAAAGGTCCATGGAACGACCCTGAGATCTTAATACATTTAAGTCGAAAACGTTGCAAGTAAGACGGCAGTCTTTTATCCAGTAGTGCCTTCTTCCTTGATAGTTTATAAACAAATTACAATGGAAATGTTGCAAATAATAAGGCAATCTTTTATTCTGTAGTGCTTTCTTCCTTGATAGTTTTTAAACAAATGACAATGGAAATGAATGTTGTGTATGGTTGAGAGCTGTTTTGTGATTCTTCAGAAATTTGCTTACAATACCCATTTGGTTGCGTATTTGCATGGTTACTTGGTGTGTAATGTGCATACTTAAGTTGTACCATATATTTATATAATAGAAGAACAACAAATAAAAAGCCGCATGCCGCATTGACTTAAAAGTGAATTATTTAGTTCATAACATCTAACTGGGATAAATGAGATGAGAATTTTTGGTTGACTTGGCTAAAGATTTGATCAATACAACAATCTTTTTTTTTTTAATTGAATTTCACCCGGGTTATCTAATATTTTGAATTCATATCACACTCCACAAAAGTAAACACAATTTTGACTTGGCTAAAGATTTGATCAATACTATATGCAGCAACAATTTTGAATCCATATCACACTCCAACAATCAAGTTATCACAATGTCATCTCATTACTCATTAGCCAAAACAAGTTCCTATAAAGAAAAACACGAATAAAACAAAATATTTTTGTGGAGATGCCTCACCACTACAACATAACACTAGGGTATCCACAACACTAATTAAAATACCAATTACACACAAACTATCTACAAAAAATATATTAACAAACTGTAATTAATTAGTATATAGATGAGAATACATATCAAACATAAACTACACATATAATGGAACTAATCATTTAAAAAATAGGAGAGCGTGAGCGTGTTCCACCCAATAACTTAGCAAAATAGCCCAAATATCATAGGAGGGTGTGAGCGTGTTCCATCCAATAACATATCAAAATAGCCCAAATACCATAAGAAACTAGGATTCAACCCGTGCTAGCTATATAGCGCGAGGTAATTTTTGTTTACAATTTGTTTTGAAATTTAAGAAATTTTTTTTTTATCTGAATTATAAAATATGTTTAACTAATGATTATAGATAGAACTATCAACCCGAACTAACATGTCTACTTAACCCGTTTTGCAATAAACTAAAATATTATTCGGGTTAACCCGCAAAAACCTATCTCTATAATATTATTTAAGAAGACATTTTTGAAAATAAACTTTGTTTTGTAAGTTATTACATATTATGCCATTACAAATAAGAAAAGATAATTGACATTTGAACCGCTTAAAAAAAATTACCATGCCCTATAATTAGCGCGGGTTAAGTCCTAATAATCTTGAAAACATAACTCTAATATGCACCTCTTAATGACTATGATTTTTGTGGTCAGTCCACAAACTCTTAAAAAATCAATTTTCTCGTGTCTAACTCTTTTAAAATTAATAAAATATTTTATAATAATTATAGTGAAAAATATTGCAAGATTTCGAATATATTTATTCTTTGAATATGTATGGATTGATTATTATTTAGTAATATAATAATAATTGATAAACTAGATAATAAATAACATCTTTAATGGAAAATAAATATTTTCCATATTCTTATCAATAATTTTAAAAGACAGTTATATTTTTTCCTATTTCAATTATATTTTCTTATTTGTAATGGTATTTCATGTAATAACTTACAAAATAAAGTTCATTTTTAAAAATGTCTTCTTAAATAATATTATAGAGATACATACACTAACAACAACAACAACAACATATTACTAGAAAGATGTTATTTTCTAAATCAAAACTATAAAAAAACTCTGCGGATAGCGCGGATATTCACCTAGGAAAGTCTGCTTTAATGAGTTTATTTGTTGCCGACAAATAAAAGAAGAAGATTTTATTATTAAGTTAAAGATTTAACGATTTTTTTTAACTCGTTCAAACTATGATTTATGTTAATTATATACGATATAACTTTATTATAAACAATAATAACCCTTTCAACTTGAGTCCCCTCTTATCCGCACCCACAGATCCAACCCTAGTTTATATTGGGCCTAGTAGGCCGTAGACAATTGTTTCCCACGCTGAAAATTATGTTCAGGCGTTGCCATATCAACAAAAAAAATAGACAAATCCACTAGTGAAAATGATATTATTCAAATTTAAATTATGATTAGTAATCTCGTCTATCGCAATAGAATAAAATTTAACCCAATCTATTGATATATGTATATTGATTTTTTTTTTTTAGAGAAAAAGGTTTACGTTTATTGGTTTTGGTTTTCACTGAACGATAATGTAATCGATACTTGTACAATTCGTTCTCTTTCGCACACTCGTTTGTTTTGCGGAAAAGAAGAAATCAACACACACGTTTATAAAGTTCCCCGAAACTTGGGTACTTCTCTCTTCAGGATCGGAGCCTGGAAACTCACTATGAGCTTTTTGGTGTTTCTTTGAGTATGAGATTACAGAGAAAAATGAGGAAGAAAATCGAAGAAGACGAAGAATAATCTTGTTAAGTTTGTTAGTCTCCGACGACTCCTTTTGACTCCTCTCTCAGCTATGAATGGGTCAGTTTCAGTTTCACCAGGCCCAGCTTTTTAATTCTCTGTTTGGGCTTAAGCCAAGCTTCAACACCAATTGCTTATCTCACGGATTGTCTTGACCAAACTGAGACTCGACCAACGATCTGAATGTTGAACCAGATTCTCACAAATCTCTACCTTGGTTCAATATTCCTTCTGACCTTATTGTCGACTCTCATGAAATTCCGATCCCGGTACTAAGCATCTCAAATTCCCAGAAATTAGCTCAACACTATTTCTCAATACTTGAAATAGCCTGTCGCCACCTCATGACTACCAGACATGACTCAACCTTGTTTCTTCAACACCAGAAAAAAACTGAATTTAACTTATGTCTGTCATCTCCTAGTCTCCAGAGACGACTCTTTCACCACCTTGCTCAGGCGATGACCTTCAAGGTCTCCAAGTAACTGTTGAATTTGTTTGCTAGTAGAACCTTAGTTAACATATCAGCTGGATTCTTTGAAGTGTGAATCTTCAACACGTTTACATCTCCTTCTGCAATGATATCCCTGATGAAGTTGTATTTGGTTGCAATGTGCTTAGTCATCTCACTGTACATGTAGTTCTTTGCCAAACAAATGGCGCTTTGTGAGTCACAATTATCTTCCACTGCTCCCTGACTATACCCCATCTCTTCACAGATTTCTTTTAACCAAAGAGCTTCCTTGACTGCCTCGGATAATGACATATACTCTGCTTCAGTAGTAGACAAAGCAACAACCTTCTGCAAACACGATCTCCAGCTTACAGTATTCCCACCAACCGTGAAAACATAACCTGATATTGACATGCGCATGTCCAAACCAGCTGCATAATCTGAATCACAATAACCCTTTACTTTAAAATTTGCTTCCCTTGTAAACGTCAACCTCACTTTTGCAGCTATCCTCTAATGTATCTCATGACCCACTGTACTGCCAACCAATGTCCCTTGCCTGGTTTTCCCATGTATCTGCTCACTAACCCAACTGAATAAGCAAGATCCGGTCTTGAGCCAACCATTGCATACATTAAACTTCCCATTGCACTTGCATACGGAATATGATCCATTACCTTGACCTGAACCGATGCTTCCTCTTCTGTAAGACTTTGTAACTTGAATTGAGGTCCCATTGGTGTAGTAACTGACCTGCAATTCTCCATTGCAAATGTCTTCAAAACTTGATTCAAGCACTACAAGAAAACAGAGCTTTTGTGACTACCATTTGCGACTATTTTTTTTTGTCGCAAAAAAGAGGGACGGTATTGTGACTGATTTGCGACTAATAAGCGACTACTCATAATGCAGAGGCACAATAGTCCCAAATTACCGACTAAACAAAATAGTCAAACAAGAGTCGCTTATTTGCGATTGTTTAAAGACTTGCAAAAGGAGTCCCAAATTTGTGACTGATTTGTTTCAGTTTAGTAACTCCACTCGATTTTTTTTTTAAAATTCATCAAAATATAATTGTAAATATGTTAATTTATATTTTTTAACATATTTTTGAACTGCTATATACACATAATCATTGTAAAGTCATATTCAAACCTTCTAGGTTCTTAAATTTTAGGGTTTAGGGTAAATGTTTTTCTACTCATAACATGTATAAGTAGTCACAAAATAGTCTCAAATTTGCGACCGTTTAGCAACTCCACTCGATGTTTTTTATTAGTAATCACAAAATGGTCTCAAATTTGCGACTGTTTAGCAACTCCACTCGATTTGTTTTTTTAAATCCTAAATTCTAACCCCAACCACAAACCCTTAATCCTAAACCCTAAACCTTTAACCCTTAATCATAAATTTGATCTAAATATTAAATTGTAAACTAGATCTTACACATAAACATCAAATAATATACAAAAAAATCCAACACTTACAATTTTTTTAAATATAATCATTTTATAAATCCTAAATTCTAAACCCTAAACCTCTAACCCTTAATCATAAGCTCTAAATCTTAAATTGTAAACTAGATCTTACACATAAATATCAAATAATATACAAAAATATAGCACTTAAAAAAATTTCAATATAATCATAACATGTACTAAGTGTTACATGTGTTTTATAGGAATGATTTTGAAAGATAAAAATTCTCTCAAAATTTACTTATTTTTAAGTTTTAGCATATTTTTGAACTACTATATACACAAAATCATTGTAAAGTCATATTCAAACCTCTTATGTTCTTAAAGTTTATGGTTTATGATAAAGGTTTTTTATTGTCACAAAATGGTCCCAAATTTGCGACCGTTTAACAACTTCCTCTCAAAGATATATCATAATTCTCACCATAATTCTCATTGCTTTGGGAAAGATTCTCAACAAGCTCCATCCCATCATCAACCTCTTTTCCCAAGAAGTTGCCATTGCTTGCGGTATCAAGGAGCATCCTAAACTTGGGCAAAACTCCTCGGTATAGAGTGCTTAAGAGTGATTCTTCGGAGAAGCCATGGTGTGGGCATTGCATTGTGTAGCTCTTGAACCGTTCCCATGCCTCACAAAAGCTCTCGTTCCCATTTTGAGTGAAGCTCGAGATCTCGTTTCTCAACCTCGACGTTGAGAAGAACTTGGCGAGAAAAGCTTTCTTACATTGATCCCAAGAAGTGATGGATCCTTGTGGTTGGTTCTTCTCCCATTGGTGGGCTTTGTCTCCAAGAGAGAATGGAAACAATCGAAGCTTGAACCCATCTTCCGAGACTCCATTGATCTTGACCATTCCACAAATTCTATCGAATTGATCAAGGTGGTCTAAAGGATCCTCCACCGCTAAACCGTGGAACTTGTTTCCTTGCACCATGGAAATGAGACTAAACTTGATCTCAAAATTATTATTCTCCACCGGTGGTGGATGTATACCGGCGCGATTTCCATGGGCGTTGGGAGCATCACCCGCTCCAATCAACCTCGGTGCTCTAACCCTTTGAGCAGCCTCTTCTCTATTCTCATTTGCATCTCCAACCGGTGGTGCTAGATTCATATTCATGTCTCGACTTTGCAAGTTCATGCACCTAGAGAGATAAGAGAAAACAAGGTGGAAAGATTAGTAAACAAAGAAAAATAAAACTTAGTCTCAAAAAGAGTTCTAATCTCGATGGCTATTGCTAAACCTCCCCGGCAACGGCGCCAAATTGATAGTGAACTTTTTACGGTTCGCACAATTAACCCATTGTGCACAATACCACAATCTAATGGTATGTCATTATAGCACTTAGGGATCGAATCCACAAGGAGGCACGAGAACAACACACAGAGAATACGAGACACTTCTTAATCTAAGCTAATCAAATAAAGGTTTTCTAATGATCCTAATCAATTTAAAGACAAAATAATAATTAACCAAGCATATAACAAATGTAATTAAAAGACTAACAAGTTTTGAACTAAAACGAAAACGATTTAAACAAGAATAAGCAAACGAACTTAGGGTAATGGTAATCGACTTGGACATTCTCTAGCTAAACCATGATACTCAAACAATGCTAATCCTTAGGCTTTAGATCACTAATTTAGACTAATCCACTTCCATGACAATAATCACTTCGTTAATCACTTAATTGAGAACAAACTTCCATTTGCAATTAAATGATCAACAAGCATTAATCTCAAGTCTAAATAGCCATTAAACACCCTAGACATCCATTTCCATAGGTTAGGAATGTAAAACACTTGATAAGTTTGGTAGAGGAATTTCATCGAACACCTTCCGGGCGTGAAATTCCCTAAGTTCTAAATCAACTTTGTCAAGGCTAATCTAGCATTAATCACACCTAACAAGTAAGGATTCTTCATAAACTAAGTCATAAGCCTCATGATTTAGCAAGAAAACATCTAATCTACCATACCCAAAGTTCTAAAGAAACTACTCACAAACCATGATAATCTCAACAAATCCTATGTAGGAGGTGTTTAGATTCATGGTTAGATGACTAGAAATAGATAGATAGATGAAAACAAACAAGAACTTTCATAAAAACACCAAGAATCTCTTAAACTCTCTCTAAAATCGTGTTTACATAAGCTAAAAATGAGATATCTCCCCAAATAATAAGGTTTTTGGCCTAAATAACAAAGTGGGTCGGAGGTTTCAGTGGTCTGTAGTTGCCCGATGCAGCTGACCGATGTGGGTTTCCGGTTTTGCTTCGTTTGCGCACCAGACGGACATGCGCTTGCTAAAGTTGTCGTATCTCTTGAACCGCTGGTAGGAATGAGTTGAAACCACTTCCATTGGAAAGCTAGCTCAATTTCCTATAACTTTTATGAAGATTCCCGAAGCTAAATCCAAATGGAAAGTCTTCTTCTGACACGATCTTTCAGTCCCCTCGGACGGACTCTGCATTTTTGCTCCGGAGGAAACCACAGCGGCCAGCTCATGCCCGCTGCATGCCCGCTGTGAATCTCTGTGTTTTTGATGGGTGAATCCGCAGCGGCCGGCCTTCCACCGCTGCACTACCCCGCTGCAAGCTTCAGGTAGTTCATTCGCGCGCCAGACGGACATGTGCTCACTAAATTTGCCGTATCTTTTGAACGGCTGCTCCGAATGACGTGAAACCACCTCCAAACGAAAGGTAATTCAATTATCTACGACTTTGAAAAAGATCCCCAAAGTTAAATCCTAATGTAAACCCTTCATATGAGTCGATCTTTAAAGCACTTCGGATGGCCTCTACATTTTCCTTGATTTTTGGGCATAACTCTTGCTCCAAACTGGTTCCTTTTGCCCCATGATCTTTCTCCAAGCTTCACAATGCTTCCATAAGCTCCAAATAGTACCTAAAAAACTCCATAACACACAAACACATGCAAAAACTAACCTAAGACTCACTAACTCTAAAATGGATGCAAACTAGACCAAAAACCATGAAATGAATGCAAAAAGTCACAAAATGCTAACTTAAATGACTTCTAAAATGGGCTAAATTATGCAACTATCAATACCTCCCTTACTGTCAAAGATTCCTTGCATGTCCCGTACTTTAGGGTGTGAACCAGATGTTCAAACGCTGGTGGAAAGCTAGTCAGTAGCTGTATGGCTTGATCCTCATCACTAATGATGATCTTCAGACTGGCAAGATCTTGTATCAACTTCAAGAAACTCTCCACATTGTCTTCAATAGACTTGTTTTCATCCATCTTGAAACTGGCAAAATTCTGCTTTAGATAAATCTTGTTTGGCAATTACTTGGTCTAGTAATAAGCTTCTAAGGCCTTCCACATATCTAGAGATGTAGGCTCATCCATGATTTTCCTCAAAATCTGATCACTCAAGCACGTTCCCAAAAGATTCCTTACCCTCATATCTTTGTCAGCTGCTTTCGGATCAATCTTTACCTCAACCTCTTTTCCTTGTTCATCCTTTTCTGGTGTCATTGTCGGTTTCTCTTTCAACACTGACCCCAAACCCTGGATCTCAAGCTATCCCAACATTCTGTATTTCCATAATCTGAAATCCCCTTTGCCGTTGAATCTCTCCATCTCAAACTTTCCATGTGTTGGATCCATCGTTGGCTAACGACATGTTCTTGTGTTACATGTAGATAAAACAATCCAGAACACAGCAACCAACAACAAATCCAACCACTAATATCTCTCACAAGCAATTCCAGAAGCAAAACAATATCTCTCACATGTCAAGATTCGACAAGAAATTTAAGGCCAGGTTCCGGATCTACGAAAAAAAAACTTAAGAGACTAAGAAAGGTTTTTAAGAAAGACTCCCATGAGTTCTTAGCTTGAACTCGTTCGATTTGTGCTCCAAAAGACTCGCCCTCAGCTTCACCGTTGGTCCGTGAAGCTCGCGATCGCCGTCTCCACCGAGCCTCGCAAAATCGATCTTCTTTACTCCGATCAAATCCCGAATCGCCTCCGTATCCTCGAGCGTTCCCAAACCTGGAAGCTCTTATACCACTTCTAGCCGATACTTGTACGATTCTCGCACACTCGTTTGTTTTGCGGAAAAGAAGAAATCAACACACACGCTTATAGAGTTCCTCGAAACTTGGGTACTTCTCTCTTCAGGATCGGAGCCTAGAAATTCACTATGAGCTTTTTGGTGTTTTTTTGAATATGAGATTACAAAGAGAAAGGAGGAAAAAGATCAAAGAAGACGAAGAATAATCTTGTTAAGTTTGTTAGTCTTCGACGACTCCTTTTGACTCCTTTCTTAGCTGTGAATGGGCCAGCTTTAGTTTCACCAGACCCAGTTTTTTAATTCTTTGTTTGGACTTAAGCCCAGCTTCAACACCAATTGCTTAGCTCACGGTTTGTTTTCACCAAACCGAGACTCGGCCAGCTGAATGTTGAACCAGATTCTCACAGATAATAATCGCTCACGTAAATTTTAATTTCTGCATATGTGAGTTTTATGAGAATCTGATAGCTGAGTGATTAACTATATCAACTTGGTAGTTTATGGAACGAGACTCAGTAGTTTGATCATTTTTTTTATTTGCTTTAGCAATCCCGATTTTAATTTTCAAGAGTTTTCAAACTCGTTTAATTTCAAATAAAATCATATGATGTACATCTATTCATTATTATTATTTTAGTAATATTTGTTTTTTTGTGAAGTTTGAATAATAGTTTGGAATAAAATTCGAACGATAATCAATAATCTATAATTTATTTTGCGGGTGGTAAAAGTTTGGATTATCCTTTGTTATAAAAAATAATAATAATAATCTATAATCTATAACAAAAAAATCTAAGAGAGTTCTAGAAGAACCACTTAACTTTAGATCTTGTTTCTTTTTAAAATGTTAAGTTATGATGTACATAAATAATTTGGGTGGACTTTTTTATTAAACATTTAACTACTCTCTGTTTCACAATAGAAGATCTTTTAGAGAAAAAAAGTTTGTTTACAATTAAATTATGTTTTCAATTTTCAGTGCAAAATTAATTAGTTTTTTTATTGTTTTGACCATTTGTATACTGCAAATTATTTTATCATTTGTTAAATTGTGTTTAAATGAATAATAAATAATATTTTAGTTTTTAAAAAATAAAAATTAAATGATTAATATGTGTGGAAAAACTGTAAATATCATATATTTTTAAACGGATGGAGTATTAAAGTTAAAACATTAAATTTTAGAATTGCCAAACAAAACAGAAAAAAAAAATATTGTATTGAGCCGAACATGTTAATAATGGTAAATGTTACATTTATTCAATTTATTATATTTTGTATGATCATTTGTTACAAAAAGAGTCCACTTTTTGACATAAGAATCTTACAATTAAATAACTTCTTACAAGTTACAAGAATGAAGTTAGTTGAAAAAAATGATTAACTATCAACTTAATTGAAATAAATAGAAGAGAAAACACGCTTATTATTGAACTATTGATTGACCTAAGCAGATATGTGCTTGTACGTGGGGTTGATGCTCCTTAGTCTCTCCTTTTCAACGCCTAACAAGTTCTTCGTGACTGCATCCGATGCCAAGGCCAAGAACTCTGACCAGTCTCTGCACAATAGTTTTTAAGAAACTAATTAAGAAAAAATCAAAAATCAGAAATCAATCGCATTTGAATTAGCAATTAGCATTCAAGAATTTAAGAGATGCAAGCTTGTTATTTTTCATTAAGCTTGTGTAGGGTTTCCTATAACCATCATATAAAACCATAATTAAATTCCTAGCTAATTAATCATAGACATTTGTCTACTGTCTAAATAACAAATAAAATCTACGGCCAATGGAAGGAAATAGAACCAAAACATATATAAAACTGAATCACCAAGTTTAGCAAAACTTTAATTGCTACAAAAAAAACAAAATATAAAAATTGATGACAAAATATAGCAGCGGACTAGAGCCATATTTAAATACTATGTTTGAATGTTTCAAACGTTGTGTTTGCTAGTTAAATACTATACTTAGTACTTTGATTCACATGAGTGCATATTTCAAGTGTTTTTATGAACTTATCTTCTAAATTGTATATGCAAATACATAATTTTCCATTATTCTATTTGCATTTATGATTTCCTAGATTTTATGTACTGATCCGTACGTAGTCTAATGGGTTTGTAATAGGGTTGTTGTCGTGTCATGTGATAACCTACGTTCAAGTGTGAGAATGTACATGTGTGAGTTACATATGGAAAAAATAGGAAACGTTTTATAATCGAAGCTATTAAAAAAATTATTTTGATGTACGTTAGAAAACAATGAAACTATACATTGCATATACTTGATAAGAAAATCATAAATGAATATATATGATTGACTGGGAAAGCCAAGAGCATACCCATTAGATGTATCGAACGTGAGTCCTACGGTGTATCGTGCTTGCTCGAGAGCCAATTGAAACCTCCGGATCTCGGCAGCTGAACATGTTAGGTCGTCCTTAACGCAGAGTTCTGATGGCTTGACATCGCAAAAGATAGGGATGACTCTCTTCTTGTTCTCCATGAGCATCGTGAGTTCATGGAGACAGAAGTAAGAGTCGCAGTAACGAGGAGAGAAAACCGCGATACCAACACTGCATTCTTTGATTGCTGCATTGATCTCAACGAAAAGTCTGTCCCCGGGCTTTAAACTCTTGCTATCCAAGAAAGAATTCAAACGCAGTCTAGTGAAATGATCATATAATAGACCCGAGATAGCCTTCTTGGTATCGATTCCGCGATGGTTGATGAAAATATCACATGGGTTTGGGTTAGGTAGGGTTGGTTTTTTTATGTATCTTGTGTATGCGAGTTTTGAACAAGGTGCTAACAAACGTGGCATTTAGCAAATTTGAATTGACGAGAAAAGAAACGAATTGAAATAATTAGATCAATCGAAAGAGTGATTTAGAGATGAAGAGAATTGAGAAAATAGTAGTGGAAGAAGAATTGATTTAGATTGGCAATAAATAAGTACATGTGTTTATATTTATAATAGGTTTTAGCTATGGTTTGTAAATATTGCAGAAAAAGATTGGATCTTCCCATTCAAGGAAGAATTCAACGTTCTTTTTTCTAACATTGGGACTTCAAGAAAATACTCGGAGTTTATTTGAAAAGATTAATTGGGGATCAAATATATTTGAAACGAGTGAAATTTGTTTTTGTCTTTGACTTGTAAGCATTTTTTTTCTTCTCTCTTGTAGTTTGAAGATAAAACAAAAAACCTTCAAAGACGTACATATATACTTTTATATCAAAAAGTATTTTCATTACTTTTCCTTTGTTTTTTTGTTTTTGTCAACAGCTTTATAAAACTTTTCCTCTGTCAGTGCATCCGGTGAACAAAATAAGAAGTAAAACATCCTTTGAAACGGTCACCATCCCAGAAACAAATATTTAAATAGGACTCCTAAATGCTACGTACGTATACGTTAACGGACTAAATAAAAAAAACTGTATCAGCATATAAAAAATATTAAATTCATACATAAGATAAGCATTAACTATATAACATTAGCTTTTTATATATGTATTGTTTTTGTAATTGACATATTACATATTTTTGATTATATATATATATTTTTTATATTTGAAGTGATCAACAAAATTAATAACATGATATGTATATATTTGATTGCTTAAAAAATTAAAATTTTGTAATATCATCTCTCGTTACTATAACTCTACAACATAGACACTATACAACAGATTTTAGTGGTAGAATAGTTCATAACAAATTTATAATAGATTAATTTTAAGGAAAGTCGTACATATATACTTTTCCTTTGTTAGTAAAACATCCGGTGAAGAAAAGAAGCAGTAAAACATCCTTTGAAATGGTCACCATCCCAGAAACAAATATTTAAATAGGACTCCTAAATACTACGTACGAACGTTAATGCGCTAAATAAATAAAAAAACTGTATCAGCATAGAAAAATAATAATTCATACTTAAGATAAGCTTTAACTATATAACATTAATCTTTTTTAGATATTGTTTTGTAATTGGCATATTACATATTTTTTAATTGATCAACAAAATTAATAACATGATATGAATATATATGAGTGCTTTTTTTCCGTCAAATATATGAGTGCTTAAAAATTAAAATTTTGTAATATCATCTCTCGTTACTATATATATATATGTTTTTTTTTTTATATACCCTATCGGCTGATCCGGCCAGCTCCGGTAGGAACGCATCGAAGTGCAACAGAGTGAACTTATTCCCAAAAGGCCACCACATTACCTATCTCGAGTTTGGAATGCTTTCCGACTAATGCCAGAGGTAGCCGGATCGCATGTTACATGATATTCGTGTATTTTATCACATTTGAATCTCATATTTTCCTTTGTTTTTTTGTGTTTCTTCTTATTTTCATTTTGTTTTTAATACATTTAGGTCCCAAATTGAGTCACATATTGTGGTAGACATTCTAGGGCGTTCTTGTGTTGTTTTTGGCTTGGAGCCATTTTTAGGTGCTTGGGAATAGCTTGGATCAAAAGATATGCTTAGAGCTTGAAATACGATCAAAGAAGAGGCAATCTGAAGCGTCTAAAAAGATAAAATCGGATGAAGCTCTTCCCTTTGGAATTAGCTTTTGAGCTCCTAATGAAAGTCGTAGGAAATTGAGGAAGCTTCACGTGAGAGTTGGATTCGTGTCATTATGGGCAGTGGTTCAAGAGTTATGCCCAATTTAGTGAAGACATATCAAGCTGATCCACTTCAAATCCGGATGGAATTGAGATCGAGTCATTCCTTGATCCGAACTTCAGCGGTTCCCAAGTCGCAGATATTCCGAGTTTGGCGATTCTTGAAAAGACGCGTCGGTCCAGTTTCCATAACCGTTGCGAGAATTAAGGAATCGCGACGGTTCGGTTCATTTAACCGTCGCGGAAATCGAGGAGGCGTCATAATTGCCTTTCCCCTCTATAAATATCCTTGAACCCTTCCCGATTATTCACTTCATTACCGCTCGTTATAAAAGGTACGCCCCTTTCTCTCTCTAGCGCTCTCCCTTCTCTCTAGTTTTTTTTTGTTTTTTTTTTATTTTGCATTTAAAGTTTTCCGATCTTACTTCGCCGCGGCTTTTCCGATCTGCTTCGAAGATCTTCAAACTTTCCGGTCTATCTTCGAGCTGTTCTTCACCAAATTTCTGTAACTTTGTCGTCTTTGATCGAGATGAGTTTTCGAGCAATTCTTCAGCTTCTGTCAACGATCGAACTGCTTCTCCACAAAATCCGGACGGCGATCTTAGATTGTTCGTTAGTACGTCGGATTCTTCTGGTGACGGTCTGAGTGGGGTCCGTCAGGAACTGATCAGGCGTAACTCGCGAAATACTCCTGCTGTGCCGAGTAGCTCCCGCGCTGCTGTCCATATTCCGCATCTTATGGATCAAGATAGTCGTGAAACGGATGCTCAAGTCCGGCTCGAAGATGAGCAAGTTCGGCTTGCCGATCCCGAAAATAGATCAATCGGTGAAGTGGACGAACAAGTTCGGATCGACGCTGAAGCGACTGTGGTGATTGCCGATGCTGGGGAAGAAATAGTTTGTCCGGCACGAGAGGCTGCTCCGTTGGCAGTTCGCAAGATCGTTACGCCACCCACTGTCGGACCGACTCGATCAACGCTAGTTTCTGTTCGACAGACTTTGGAGGGATGCGGAGCTCCTGCCGATATAGTGTTTCGTATCCCGGACGAGGATCAGAGACCTTGGGACGCCCCTGATGATTTCGTCTGCGTGTACGAAGATTACTTCAGAAGTTGCGGACTCAAATTTCCTTTGCCCGAGCTTCTCTGTAGGTAACCGGGGAGTGCTAAACTCACCACCAACAATTATAGACGTTTCTCGATCGGACATATGCGTTTTAACTGAAACATGGTCGAAAAACATGCTGGTTTGATTGTCACCGCCGGTTTCTACCAATTAACCATCCATATCAGAGAAACAAGCAACTGTTTTGGAAGAACAAAATTGTGCGTATCCCCCCCACCAGTGTATCTATCTGGGGAAGATCTTGAAGTAAAAATAGATCATTTTCGGGCACAAGAAACAATGATTCTTGGGGGAAATTGGCACACTCCAACTAATATGCCTGAAGAATACGGGGTGACTCACAATTGGCACAAGAAAATCATTTTTTGGGAACTTCCGTACTGGAAATATCATCTGCTGAGACACAATCTAGATGTTATGCACCTTGAGAAAAACATTTTTGATAACATCATGCATACAATGTTGAACGTGCAAGGAAAAACCAAAGACAGCGGAAAGACAAGGTTGGACTTGCCTGATATATGCAACAGAAGTGATTTGCATATTACGAGCAATGGGAAATCACCAGTTCCTATATTTCAGTTGGGTGCATAAGAAAAGTCAGCTTTGTTCAAATGGGTTTCATCTGACGTGAAGTTCCATAATGGATACGTATCCAATCTTGCTAAATGTGTTGAGAAAGGACAAAAGTTTTGAGCGACGAAATAGTATGACGTGAAGTGCGATGTTTCTTTGGTCAAACTTTCCGCAACAATTGAGCCTTCAACTCTAGATTTTGGCCTTTCCCTTTAAATGTTACATGAAGTGGTCAAATGGATACATCCACCTAAACTGAGTAGGTCCGCCTAGTTCTGCTTCGTGATGGAGATGAATGGGAAGATGTTCCATAATATCAAAAAAACGTCAGGGGGGAGGGGAGGGGGAGGACATCTTCTCCAAATTGCACAACAATTGGAATATTAGCAGCCAGTGGTGCAATTACATCTTCTGACAAAGTCTCGCACTTCACGTCATACTATTTCTTTTGTTTTTTACCGGTAGTCGCAAATCAGTCTCTAAATTATGATTGATAGTGGGAGTCATATATCAGTTTCTAAATTAAGACTGATACTGAGAGTCACATTTTAGTCGCAATTTTGAGACTGTTTAGCGACCAAATATTTGCGACTACTTTTTTTGGTCCCAAAATGGTCGCAAATGAGTTATTTGCGATCATTTTGGGACTCTTTTTGGGGTTGCAAAAACTGTGTTTTCTTGTAGTGAGAAGGTGTCCCATACATCTTCTCACCAATCGGTCATCTTAGTAGAAAATTGAAGAAAGTTTGGTGGTCTAACGAAAAAGACTATCACAGCGCACATACGTACATCCTCCTAAACTGCGAGGAAGTGATTCCTTACGAGAGGTAACGTAACTAATCCACTTATAAATTATAGTTGATTTCATTATTAATTATGTAACAATATTACTTTTCCTATATATATTTTGCAGCTTATTTGTTAGTCATGTACGAGAATGCATTGAAGAAGTTTCATATAATGAAATCAACGATCGTAAAGATCGACACTTTGCTCCATGGTTGAAGACGCAAGTAAGTTAAAAGTAAATATTTCCGTTATACTAGATCTATCGATCACTCTTCGTCCTAACATGCACACTTATCGATCTGCCTTAGGTGGATCATGGCAACCCAACATATCCAGTATGTTTTCATGAGTTACTCCAAGGCCCCATCTCGAAGATAACGACCGCACCCATGTATTTCGACGGACAACTACCAACTATGGAGTATGTGTAAGGGGTGAAATAGATTATTATGGGGTGTTGCAAGAAATAATAGAAGTGAAGTACCCCAGCTTGGTTAGGATCGATGAAATGCGTTCTCTTCAAATGTGATTTGTTCGATCCAGCAGTCGGTCGAGGGGTGCGAATTAACAAATTTGGGGTGGTCAACGTCAACCAATTACGATAGTACAATAGCACTACAAGAAAACATGGTTTTACCGACTACAAATGACGACTAAATAAGTAGTCGCTAAAAGTTGCGACTAATTAGCGACTATTTGGTGACTAATACAATTTGGTCGTAATTAAGTCGCTGTTTTACGACCAAAGAACATAGTCGCTACAGTAGTCGCTATTTTACGACTAATTTACGACTACATTTCATACGGAAAATAATAGTCGCCTAATAATCGCTAATTTAGCGACTAATAAGCGACTCTTACGCTGGGTCGCTTATTTACGGCTAAGGTTACGACTAATTTGCCGACGGGAAATAGTAGTCGCATAATAGTCGCCATTTTGGCGACTACTATGCGACTATTTTGGCGGGTCGCAAATTGTAAACTAGATCTTACGCATAAATATCAAATAATATAAAAAAAATCAACACTTACAATTTTTTTAATATAATCATTTTATAAATCTTAAATTCTAAACCCCAAACACAAACCCTTAACCCTAAACCCTAAACCTCTAACTCTTAATCATAAACTCTAAATCTTAAATTGTAAACTAGATCTTACACATAAATATCAAATAATATAAAAAAAATCAACACTTGCAATTTTTTTAAAGATAATCATTTTATAAATCTTAATTCTAAATCCCAAACACAAACCATATTAAGTGTTACATGTGTTTTATACAAAAATATAACACTAACAAAATTTCAGACGGGAAATAATAGTCGCCTAATAGTCGCTAATATGCGACTCTTTTGGCGGGTCGCACAATAGTCGGTAATCAGTCATAAAATATAATCATTTTATAAAACATAAATTGTAAATCCCAAACACAAACCCTTAACCCTAAACCATAAACCACTAGATCTTACACATGAATATCAAATAATATACAAAAAAAAATTCAGCACTTTTTAAATATAATCATTTATATATCCTAAATTCTAAACTCCATACACAAACCGTTAACCCTAAAACCTAAACCTATAATCCTTAATCATAAACTCTAAATTTTAAATTTTAAAGTATATCTTACAAATAAATATCAAATAATATACAATAAATTCAAGACTTACATTTTTTTAAAATATAATCATTTTATTAATCCTAAATTATAAACCTCAAACACAAACTATTAACCCTAAACCTCTAACTCTTAATCATAAACTCTAAATCTTAAATTGTAAACTTAGGTAGTGTTATTGAATGTTTTATTTAAATATAAATGAATGTATTTTTTGTTTGACAAAAAAATAATGTATTTTAAATTCACGGTGTATTTAGTGTTATTTAGTTATATATAAGATAAAAGTTACACAAATGATTTGAGTTTCATGAAATTTCAGTTTTAACTGAAAAGAATGGTGGTAAAAAATATTAGAATTTGGTCATCCGTTATCACAGCAAAGAAATTCAAAGAAATTCACAGCAATTAAAACAAATACATTACCATGAAATATAACAAAAACCCACGTACAAACTCTTATTCTAATAACACCCAAAAAATAATAACACTTTTAAAATTTTCAGAAACTATTAATGCCAAAATAAAAAAAAATAAAAATCACATTGAGTTGCCCTAATCACAATAACACTCTTAATTTTTTGTTGCCTCCTTCACATAAAACGCCGCTTGTGACGAGAGTGAGAGAGACAAAGAGGGCTAACTCTTTTTTTTTCCCTCTCTTGCTGATCCATAGGTCACCGTCGCTGGTAGGAAAAAATCGGAGGAGAAGGAGCTGGTGAAAGGGAATCTACCAGAGATTGCAGCGACGGAGTCTCTTCGTCTTCCGCCATGGGAAATCGTTAGCTTGGGGTTCAGATCGGAGAAGGTAAGATGTGAATTCAAAATTTTAGATCTGAAATTTTCTCACCGGTGAAGGGATAAGGTCTTGTGATGTTTGGATGACGGTAAAATAGAGGAGCTTTCTGGAATTTCCGGCGGAGTTTGAAGGTTGGAGTAGGAAAGAGGCGGANTCCCTTTTTTGCATCCAAGCGCTTCTTGAGCCCGTCGATCACGGTTTTGTTAGTCGCTTCGGCCTGACCATTGCCATGTGGGTATCTCGGTGTGGAAAAGCTCAGCCTGATTTTCCACTTTGCACAGAAGTCACCGAACAAAGTCGAAATGAATTGCGGCCCGTTGTCGGTGACAATCTCATATGGAATTCCGTGTCGGCAGATGATATATTTCCAAACGAACTTTTGAACATCAAGAGCTTGTATCTCGATGTAAGATTCGGCCTCAACCCACTTGGTGAAGTAGTCGGTCATGACGAGTATGTGTTGCTTCTTTGTCGTCGAGCGCCGTAGTGGACCGACGATGTCCATGGCCCAGCGCATAAAAGGATAAGGTGCAGTTGATGTGGCTAACAGTTCGGTTGGTAGATTGATCATCGGACCATGTCGTTGGCACTTGTCACACGTGGCGACGAACTTCTCACAGTCCTTTAACATGGTCGGCCAATAATAGCTGGCCTTTTTTATTTTCAGAGCCAGGGAGTGCCCGCCGGCATGATTGCCCCCTGAGCCTTCGTGGACCGTCCGCATGATCTCGTCAGTGTCGGTGTTTGATACGCACATCAGTAGGATTCCCGCAGCGCTCCATCGGAATAAGTTCCCATCAAGGACGACGTACGGGGCCGCTCTCATCTTAAGTCGCCGAGCTGTCCATCTGTCCAGTGGGACCTGTCCGTCGCAGATGTACAATTTGAGTTCGGTGGTCCAATCTTCGTGTTCCTCGTCTTCTTCGGCCTCGAGGTCAATCGGAACGTGAAGCCCCTCAGATTCTACGTCTTTGTCATCGTCGGACCGGTCACGTAGATCGGGAGTTTCATGTAAGTCTGCGTCGTGAGCAGCCTCAAGGTCGGTCCGCCGGGCTGGAACTGTTCTAGACTTTCTCGTTTTAAGTTTTTGTACCGGTCGTTCGTCGTAGTTGCGTCCGCGCGTCGTCACTAAGCATTCCGCTGGTTTCTGGATACTCGATCTGGGAATGCTTTCGACCGGGATCGTGCGCTGTAAGTGGGGGTCAGAGCTGGATGCGAGGACGGCAAGTGCATCGGCAGGCGCGTTCTCCCCTCGCGGGATTTTGGTAAGGTCAAAGGACTTGAAATCGGCGGCGAGTTCCTTAACGAGTTGGAGTTAGGAACCCATTCGCTCGTTCTTCGTGTCGTACTCTCCGCTAAACTGGCTTGCGACGAGCTGAGAGTCGCAGTACGCATGTACCCGATTTGCGCCAATGGCCTTAGCCAATCGTAGTCCGGCGATTAGTGCTTCGTACTCAGCTTCGTTGTTCGAGGCATTGAATTCCAGCCGGAACGATTGTTCCAGAATTTCTCCAGTTGGTGATTGTAGGCGAATGCCTATTCCCGACCCGTGATGGCAGGATGACCCATCGACGTGGAGGGTCCATTTCTCGGTTGATGAGATGTCGGTATTGATCAACTCTTGTGGTAGTTCGATGAGGAAATCGGCAAGTACTTGGGATTTGATGGTTGTCCGGTTTTTGTAATCAATGTCGTACTCGCTGAGTTCGATGGCCCATTTGGCGAGTCTGCCGGACTGACTCGGACTATGTAGAATAGTTCGTAGTGGCTGATCGGTGAGCACAGTGATAGAATGTGATTGGAAGTACGGACGAAGCTTTCGAGCTGCAGTAACCACAGCAAACGCGAGTTTCTCAAGCGTGGGGTATCGAGCCTCGGCCTCGCCTAACGACCTGCTGATGTAGAAAATGGGCTTCTGCTCGCCTCGGTCGTCCCGGACTAGCACCCCGCTGACAGCCAAGGTCGAAATCGCGATGTAAAGGTAAAGAGTTTCTCCGTCTTCAGGTTTGGCCAAGATCGGGGGAGTGGATATGTACTCCTTAAGTTGCCTGAATGCGGCTTCGCACCCAGCATCCCATTCGAGATGCTTATTTCCACGGAGTAATGCGTAGAAAGGTAGGCACTTATCCGTTGATCGGGAGATGAAATGGTTAAGTGCGGCGATACGGCCAGTCAGCCGCTGAACTTCGCGTTTCGTTGTTGGAGACGGTAGGTCGATGATCGCCGAGATCTGTTTGGGGTTCGCCTCGATCCCTCTCTGCGTTACGATATAGCCGAGGAACTCTCCGGAAGTTACCCCGAATGTGCACTTGTTCGGGTTAAGTTTCATGCCGTACTCGTTGAGTATGTCGAAACAAGTATGAAGATGGCCGATATGGTCTTTGGCGGTGAGGGACTTGACGAGCATGTCGTCGATATAGACCTCCATAGTTTTACCGAGCTGACTTGCGAACATACGATTGACGAGTCTTTGGTACGTTGCTCCGGCATTTTTAAGTCCGAACGGCATAACTTTGTAGCAGTAGATGCCCCGATCCGTGATGAATGATGTCTTCTCACGGTCATCGGGGTGCATGAGTATCTGGTTGTATCCCGAGAAGGCATCCATGAAGGATAGAAGTTCATTTCCAGCTGTGGATTCCACCAATCTATCGATATGAGGAACCGGGAAACTATCTTTCGGACAGGCTTTGTTAAGGTCGGTGAAATCAACACAAATCCTCCATTTCCCGTTTTTCTTTTTCACAACGACCGGATTAGCTAGCCAATCTAGGTATCTGACCGCGGTGATTAAGCCTGCTGCGAGTAAGCGTTCAACTTCGTCGTTGACGGCCTTCGCCTTTTCCGGACCGAGCTTGCGCCGTTTCTGCTTGACCGGTCTGAAGGTAGTATCTATGCCGAGCTCGTGACACGCAATTTTTGGGTTGATCCCGATCATATCTGCGAATGACCAGGCGAATGTCGAGACGTTTCGTTTGAGGAAACGGATCAAATCGCTTTTGAATTCTTCATCCAGCGTGGATCCGATGCCAACGCATCTTTCCGGATTGCGTCCGTCGATATTGACCTGGATGATTGTCTCGCGCCGGGGTAAGTCGGGATTTAATGGATCGTCGGAAATTGGGTTCGCGTCGATAACGCATGTTCGAGCTGCCGTCCTAAGTTTGCATTCGTTGATAAAACACGTTCGGGACATTATTTGGTCGCCCTTGAGGGTGAAGACTCCAGATGGCGTTGGAAACTTCAAGCATTGATGGTAGGTCGATACGACGGCCTTCATCGCATGGATCCAAGGTGTCCCGAGGATGGCATTGTAGATTGCCGGTCTGTCGAGAACCAAAAATCTGACCACTCGCACAAGTCCGCCTACGTAGATTGGCATTTTCGCAGTTCCCGCAGTCATGGTCTGTTCGCCTGTAAACCCGGTCAGAGGTTCAATGTTATCTTTAATGTCGGAATCCGGAAAATCCATGTCCTTCAATGTCTGTCGGAATATCACGTTTACTGAGCTGCCGGTATCGATAAGGATTCTTCCGACAGCAACGTCTCCGAGAAGCAGGTTAACGACCAGAGGGTCGTTATGCGGCATGTGGAGTCCTTCTGTATCGGCTTCGGAGAAGGTCACCAGTATCCCGCCTTCAGCGGCTCGGTTCTGCCGTCGCGCCAGAATTACTTCTCTGCTATGCTGCTTAATCGCCCGAACTGAGTAATTGCAGGTTTTGAGGGCCCCCATAATCATGTTAATGCGCTTCCGGACTTGTGGGATGGTTTGATTTTCGAGTTGGTGGTCCTCACGATCTCGTTTTGGCAGGTCGATATTAGATCTGCCATTTGATTGTCCCGAATTTCCGGTGGGGATCGGCCGACGACCGCCGTTATTATCATTACGACGGAATCTGTTGCGAGGCCGGAACGCGGCTTCGACCGGGACTTCTCCCTTTCTATACTTCAGCAAAAGGAAATATTTGAGGTGTCGGCACTCTTCGGTCCGGTGGCCCTCTCGATTGTGAAATTGGCAGAACAATTCTTCGCTTGAAGTTGGCTCGTTCGGTTCCTCGGGCCGGACCCATGTGTTCCAATGTTGTTGTGGCTGGATAGTATTGACTTGTTGGGTCGCAGTCCGTCGCTCGTAGAAAGGTCGGTTTTCGCGATTCTCCTCTTTTGGCTTTTCTCTGGGTGCGACATGCTTTGATAGGGCGTACTGCTTATCCTTCGCGGTCGTCTCTTCTTGTTCGAGGATATAGACGTGCGATTTATGTAAGATGTCCTCCAGAGTGTTCGGCCAGTTGCGTTTGATCTCCTTGTGAAAGTCCGACTTGTACCAGGTCGCCTTGTAGAGGGCTTCGATTGCGGCTTCGTCGTCGATGGTGCAGTTAGACACTATTGCTTTGAATCGGTTCATGAAATCACGCAATGGCTCATCGCTTCTCTGCTCGAGGGCCCATAGGTCGGCGTTCCGTGTCTTTTGCTTGATGAACATGGTGAATCGCTTGAGAAACTTGGTAGATAGTTCGGTATAGTTATCGACGGAGTGTGCGTCTAGCTGTGAGAACCAGTCGAGCGCGGTTCCGCTGAGGTTTTCTACGAAAAGTTGGCATGTGGCAGCATCTTTTTCCTCCTTGGTATCAAATCGAAAACGGTTCATCAAGATGCCGAACGAGGTCATGAAATGACGAGGGTCGGTATGTCCGTCATATGGTGTGATTTTTATTTTTTCCAAGCGTCGGACTGGGATATTGATAATCCGATGTGTGAACGGTGTCTTCTGGGTTTCTTGGATTACACGATCGATTTCGGGTGCCGAACTGGTGGCCTGATGGAATTTGGATTTCATGTCTTGAAGTTGGGCTCTGACGCTTTCAAACTCCTGGTCCAGAGACGCTTGATCGGTGATATGCGTCGCTTGGCTATCGGCGGATCGGAACGCGGGAAATCGTGCCGTTGTGCTTTGGTTTCGATTGAGCTCGGTGATGAGACTCCGACGAAGAGGAGGTGTTACTTCATCGGGTCGGAAAGGTGATGGGTTCTGTCTGAGTTCGCCGAGCTGGTCTCGAAGCTCCGTCTGGTTTGTGAATAGAGAATCAAACCGCTCATCGTTCTTTTTGGCGAGTTCGGCGAGCTGTGTTGCCAAGGCCATCAGGAGAGCAGTTTGGTCGATCGGAGCGCGGATCGTAGTGGCAGTGCTTGGCGGGACGTGCGGGGGGTCATCGTTGGCCGTCTGGTGTCGGTTTTCCGGATTAAGAATGTTGAGTTCGTCATTCTGGGTAATATTATCGCCGAGTGTGGAACCGCTGCCGTCGAGCATCGGGGTTGTCGTAGCTTCTGTCATCGTTGGTCTTTATCGAGAGAGACTCGGAGGTTCACCTCAAGGTCGGAGACCCCCCCTCCTTCTAGCGCCAATTGTTGATCGTAGAAATCACAAGAGTAAAAGAGTTGGAATGCGAATCGGTATTTCGTTTTACTGAATCGAACTTAGTCGGAGTTTTACAAAAATATTTCGAGGTCGGTCATGAGGTCGAGATCGGATTTCGAGCTCTCACTTTCTCTCTCTAAAAATGTATTGCGGATTTGTTTCTCCTTTTCTCCAAATGTAGTCGGGACCTCCTTATTTATAGACGTTTCTCGGTGGCTTTAGACTTTCCCCCGAATCCGGAAAAGTTCCGCAAATCCCGGATTAAAAGTTTTAGTCAATCTTCCCTTTCCGCAAATCAAGACCTACTTTCCGTAAAGTCGGATGTACTTTGCGGAAAGTAAAACGTACTTTCCGCGCATTCTGGAAGTGGGTTCTGACTATGACAGGTTGAGACCGATGAGCTCGGTATGTCGTAGTTCGGCGGTCGCATGTTGATCCTTCCTTTACCGATCTCGGACCGTCGTCGATCGGATTGAAACGGACCGATCTCGGTACCGAGACGAGGATTTGATCCTTACATTTACAATCGATTATGATGAGTTCGGTTTGATTTGAGCTCGGTTGTTATTGCGCGAACTTCCTTGCCGATCTTGAATCATCGTTGATCGGATCGTGTTTTGCCGATCTAGATTCAAGTTCGGCCGATCTGGATTCAAGTTCGGCGTTCCTTCAGATTCTTATCGGTTTATCGGTTATCAGTCTCTCGCGGACCTTTCTTTCAAGTTCGGAGTTCGGCGAATGTTTCGTGGGCTTTCCTTTCGGGTTCGAGCCGTCGTCGACCGGGATTAGTTGGGCCGGTCTCGGTTCAAACCGGGCTAAACCGGGGAGTGCTAAACTCACCACCAACATTCATCATCTCCTATAAAAAGGGGTGAAATCCCTCATTTGTAGAACATCCAATTTCATACATCACCCATTCAATAATAAATACAACATTCCTCTTAGCTTTTATTTTCAAGTAAGGATCTAAGGATCCAAAGTCTTCCTCTCTCTAAGAAATGGATGTGTTCCATAAACTCTCTTTTGATGTTTTGGACAAGATCTTCATATCCATGCCATTTCTAGAGAAAGATTTATTTACCTTTCTTTCCTTTTCTTTCATTTATGTATTTTTACTATGTTTACGTATTTTCATTTGTTGTTCTTCATGTTTATATGAGTAGATTTTTGTTGGATCATGTTTAGGCTTTATTTGGTTTGATTGATGGTTAGATAATGGTGATTTAGGATGATCTTAGATAAATCTTTCACTTAGGTTTGTTCTTAATGCTAGACTTGACATGATAAACTGAAGCCTAGTACTACACCTAATCAGGTAGTTTTAGTTTGGCATGACAAACCAAACTAGAATTACACCTTAGATTAGTTAGATTTTTGGTCTCATGCCATGCATTAGGGAGAGATTCAAGTAAATGGTGTTAGTGTTAGATTAGAATTTTTCATTCATTTTTTGAACTTAGACATTTCACATTTGGAAGGAGTCAATGAATTGCTTGAACGAAACCTTTTGTGAGCTATTCATCCCTAGCCTACGGGAGTTGAGTTAGGGTGTTTAGTGAACTTAATGAACTTGTGATTAATGCTCATCAATTATTTTCGATTACATACGGGAGTTTAGCTTAATCGAGTAATCGATGAAGTGATTAGTACCACGGGAGTGGACTAGTGATATTTGCATATTTTAACTCTTTTTAACGCACATTTTATTTGGCTTTTATGTCTTTTACATGCATTTTTGTAGCTTTTCCTTAACATTCCATCATCTTAGAGACATTAGTCAGTTTAGAATAGGTCCTAGTGAGTCTTGCATTGTTTAGAGTGTTTCTAGGTGCTTATGGAAGCATTGAGGAGTTTGGAGATGATGGCATGTGGATCAAGAGCAAAGAAAATCGCCAAAGGAAGAGAAATACAAAGAGAAGAGGAAAACATAAGCCATTTCGGCGTGGTGCATCGGTGTGATGCACACCGAAATGACTTCTGTTTAAAAACAGAAGTCATTTCGGGGTACTGCATCGGTATGATGCACACCGACGCCAGTAGAGAAGAAGAAACAGGAGAATTCTCGGGGTGCCACATTGGTGTGATGTACACCGATGCGATCTTGTCGGACCATTCGGCTAACTCACATCGGTGTCGTGCATCGGGCAACATCACACCGATGCAGCCTCCCTCAGACGAGACATGAGAATCCTCGGCGTCGTGCATCGGGCAACAGCACACCGACGCGGCTCCTCCGGACAATTCAGCTGCTTCACATCGGTGTGCTGCATCGGTCAGATGCACACCGATGTGACTCATGCGACAAAAATTTGTATAAATTATTAGAGACCTAATTATGATCTTATCTTGTTTTTAACTTTGTAAAACTCGACCCTAGGGAGAGAGAGGGTGATTTGTAAGAGATTCTTGAGCGATTTATGCAAGTTCTTGTTTAATTATATCTTCTATCTATCTTCTTATCTTCTTCCATGAATCTAAACACTTCCTTTATGGGATTTGTGGAGATAAACATGGGTTGTGAGTAGATTTCTAGAATTCTAGGGTGAAGTAGATTTAGGCAATTTTAGTGTGAATCAATGATGTTAGGGCCTCGATTATCATTAATCCTTCTTTGCTTAGTGTTCTTAATGCTAAATCGACCTTGATCTAGTTGGTTTAGATCATAGGGAATTTCACGCCCGGAATGTGTTCGATGAAATTCCCCTATGAACTAATCAAGGGATTATATATTCTTAACATATGGAAATAGTTGTCTAAAGTGTTAATTGACTAAATGATCTTGTTTCTAATGCTTGGAAACTATTAAATCACAAATGAGAATTTGTTCTTGATTTGGTAGTTTTCAAAGTGACTAATTCCAAGGAATTGGGTTAGTCTTGTTTGATGATTGTAGCCTAAGGATTAGCATTACTTGAGTATATTGACATCATTGTGAACCTCTAAAGTTACCAACAATCGCATACTTCACCCTTGGATTCGTTTTTAGTATTATCTTAAACCGTAATTTGCGTTTTAGTTTGAGTTTCTATCTTTTATTTTAGTTAAACTGAGCTTGTTTTCATTATCACTTATTTGTTAGAAAACCTCTTTTCGAATTATTTAGATTAAGAAGTTTTATGTAATCTTAGTGTTTAATCTTAATCCATTATGGATTGACATCTCAAGTGCTACAATGAGATGAGTACATTTGGATAATTGAACACGAAAATATCCGTTATCAACTAGTCAAAAAAATGAATTGTGTTTCATGTTCTAAGATAATGTTTAATGATTCCAAATTATTCATTGTTTAATTGTTAATCATCTCTTTGATAGTTTAAACTATGATCCAACGTTTTTCTTTTTGTGTTTTGCTTTTTTGTCTTTTATTTTATTTCGATAAAAAAACATAAAAATCCACAAACGTTTTGGATTAAGAAGTTATTGCATTTTTAGTGCTGCAATTTTAACCTCATATGGATTGACATCTCAAGTGCTACAATGACATGAGTACATTTGGATAATTGAAATCGAAAAAATATTATGTATCATTATTGAACTATCAAGTAAACTGACTGGGCCGAAGCTCATACCCAGACTTCCGACACGAATGTGATTTTTTGTTTCGAGGAAAAATCGAACCCAAAGAAAATGAAGTGAGCACATTCTCATGCCTCTCCTTACCACTCGACCACGCCAGTACGGGCTTGTTACTATAATTCTACAACAGACACTAATATACTACGGATTTTAGTCGTAGAATAGTTTATAATAAATTAATTTGCGGCATACTTTAAAAAAGATTTTAAATAATGGCGAGACAGTAATGGTTTCCGTCTTTCCGATATAGTTCATCCATAATAATTTTTTATTATTTTTCACAACGAACATTCCCAAGGTACTTTACACCTTTTTAATATATAAATTAATGGTTCATCATACGGTAACAATATTGGACTTTACAGACGAATGTTTGACCTTATGTCAGAATCAAAAATTCAAATGGTGATTTATGCTTTATGCATGAGAAGTTGCTTAAACCAAACGGCGAGGTGTGAATCGGTTACCGAGTGAGCCAAGGTGAAAAGAGGCATAAAGATGGGACGTTGAGACATCGACTTCTTAAACTTTATCTCATTTGCTATTTATCTATATGATCAGTCTACCACTATTGTCTTTGGAATGCAGCTTGTATAAAACAATTTGAAGTTCTTGATTATGACAGATATTAAAAAAAATTGGAAATTTATGCTAATTAATTAAAAAAATTGTTAAAGGTATCAGTTACGGCCGAGTATTTGGATTTTCTTTCTATTATCATAATTAATTAGAGTTTGATTGCAAACGAAAAACACAATGGTAATTTCGAATATTTAAGAAATAAAAAAATATATAAGACAGAATTGCCACATTTGTATATTTTATATAAATGTTGTACAAAAACCAAAATGAGGTATGTGCGTGATGTGTAGCATAAGAAAGGCATGACATAAGGCAGTTCGAAAAAAACCTGCCTTTTCTCCAAAATTTAATGCCCATTGGCCGCTTATTCTGGGCCCCACGATTAGCCACGGGTCATTTTCTCATCGAGTGACCCAGTTCGGTACTCGTATGCACACACAAACCTAACACCTATTTCTTCTTGCATCTTATATGAAACACATTCACTCTCAAAACTCTCAATCCTCTTCCTACATTTTCTCTTAAGAATCATGAGACAAATTTCGTAAAACAAAAACTCATTTTGTTCTTTTGAAATTGAAGAAAAAGATCGAGTTTATGGAAAACATGGGGGATTCGAGCATAGGGCCGGGCCATCCGCATCTCCCTCCCGGGTTTCGGTTTCATCCAACCGACGAGGAACTAGTAGTTCATTACCTCAAGAAGAAAGCTGCTTCTATTCCACTTCCGGTCTCAATCATCGCCGAGATTGATCTATACAAGTTCGATCCTTGGGAGCTTCCAAGTATATATATATGCCTTTATCTAATATATATTTCCTCATTTTTGTTTGGTGTTTTGATTAAAATGTTCCATTGAAATCTAACTACAATTTAAATTGATATAGATATTAGATAGTGATGATTACTTGGTTAATGGTATCTTGAATGGTTTAGGCAAGGCGAGTTTTGGAGAGCAAGAGTGGTACTTCTTTAGTCCTAGAGACCGGAAGTATCCGAATGGGGTTAGGCCGAATCGGGCAGCAACTTCTGGTTACTGGAAAGCCACGGGAACCGATAAACCGATATTTACGTGCAATAGTCACAAGGTTGGCGTCAAGAAAGCGCTTGTGTTCTATGGCGGAAAACCTCCTAAAGGGTTCAAAACGGATTGGATCATGCATGAATATCGCCTCACAGATGGTAACCTTAGCACTGCAGCTAAGCCACCTGAGTCAGCCACGACAAGGAAAAACTCACTACGGGTATGCAAAATGATCTTAGCATTTACTATAAAAAATTGTGTCATCAAATTTGAGTCTATGTATATAGATTCTAAGATATTAAATAAGGTCCACACATACCATCACCACATGAAAAATGTATTTTATTGTTAGTAATAAAATGTTAAGCTACTATAATTAAACCATAAGGAATATTAATTAACCCTAAGTATGTTAGTCCAATGTTTCAGCAGACGAACAATATGTAATTCAATTCAAATTTGTGGCGTTTGCCATTATTATTGTCTTTTGTTAGTCTACAACATTGTTTCACGTGCGAAGCTAAAACCAAAAAAAAATTTCTGGTAACACTCATGATAGTCTACCGATTGAGTCAATGTAGCTAACACGCTTTAATTATAATAGTTTGGTATGTTGATTATTGTACCAAAAAAAAAAAAATTTGCAGCTAGACGATTGGGTTCTATGTAGGATCTATAAGAAGAACAGTTCACAAAGACCAACAATGGAGAGAGTATTACTAAGAGAGGATCTAATGGAAGGAATGCTCTCAAAATCATCTGCTAATTCTTCTTCCACATCGGTGTTAGACAACAATGACAACAACAACAACAATAACGAAGAACACTTTTTCGACGGTATGGTCGTTTCTTCGGACAAACGTTCCTTGTGTGGTCAGTACCGTATGGGTAACGAGGCCTCGGGATCTTCTTCATTCGGATCCTTCTTATCAAGCAAGAGGTTTCATCATACGGGTGATCTCAATAATGACAACTATAATGTCTCTTTTGTCTCAATGCTTAGTGAGATTCCTCAGAGCTCGGGGTTTCATGGAAATGGAGTCATTGATACGACGTCGTCTTTAGCGGATCATGGGGTTTTAAGACAGGCGTTTCAGCTTCCTAACATGAACTGGCACTCATAATCCATATAGATATGTATGTATGTATCTATGCACACATAATATAATTTACACAGATTATGTAGGAATATATATACACACATTTATACGTATCTGTTTACGTCAAGAAAGGTGTATACGTCTCTTTTTACTCCATGGTTGCAAGATGTATACTAATTTATTACAACTATGAAAGAATATTTCCTTCTAGATAAGTTATCTAATTTAAATATGCCACATGTGAATATATATCAATATGTTTTTTTAATGCAAATTTTGGTTTAATTTGTTTCCTTTTCTTGTTTTTATTCATAAAGAGTGAAAATCGGATTAAAGAACTATTTCAACATGACTTGGAATTGTTCTACACAATGTGAATTTTTAAAAAGAAAATTAAGTTTTAGTTTAAATTTTCGTTTGTTTTTATCATCTTAGAGAGGCCCCACCCAATAAAATTAAGAATGTTAGGGAAAAAATATGTTCTTTGGGCTTTTCACTAAATTCATAGCATGGACATTTGTAAAATAGATTATTATTAAATCTATTTTCCAATTTTTTTATGAGGCTTTACAGAGTTTATAAAAGTTTTGTTTTTTCTAAAATAAGATTGTCTTTCCTATTTCGGACAGAACATTAAAAAATAAAATTCAATACAGAACTTTTAAAAAAAAAATATTGAAAAAAAAAACGTTCTGTAGATTAATATAAAATCCGTGTGTACTCAAAAACCGATTTTTTTTTTTTTTTTTGGACGAAACAAAACCGAATGCCCAAAATGTTGTTATGGAATACAAGTATTTCAGTTTGTCATATGTCATATGTCATAAGCTTTACCAGCAATTTAATGTAGGATTATTTATATTTAAAGAATAAGGTTACAAAAAGGTTTGCAGTTAATTTGCACATCTTTTATGATGCCTTGATTTTTGGTTTTTTTCGTGATCCCCTACCAAACGTTTGGATTTTCCAAGTTAAGCTTTGTATGAAGAGAAAGATTGCGGCAAATTCATCTATTCTTACAAAATTGTTATTCAAAGATTTTAGTTTGCAAGTTTTCTATTAATAAATGTCAATTCTAACAAGGTTCTATAAAGTCAACTCCAACTACGCATATTGCTGGAAGAATGTCAGCTGCTATATTTTTCTTTTTTTAGAAATTAAATGGGTTAGTGTAAGACAACAAACGCTAGAAATTACAGAGACCAAAATAAAATCTGTGCGTAGATTTTTTTGGGGTAATTTGATATCCTTTCAGTCGCGTTACTAAAGTACCTCTAGGAAGATTATCTTTGATATTTAAAAACTGAAATTACAACAAAGTTATCAAAGGTAAAAATCTATGCGAAGCCTACAACCATGAAAGAGAAAATACTTAATATCTATATCCGAAAACAAAACTCAAAAGAGAAAAATAGAACCCCAAAAGAAAAAAAAAAATGTGCAAAGATGAAATTATAACATAGCTGGCAAATGTAAAAAGCCATCCGAAGCCTACAACCCAAAAAAGGGAAACAAAACCGAATATCCATCGCCAGAAACAAAACTCAAAAGAGGAAAACAAATCCCTAAAGGAAGGGAAAATATGTGCGTAGATGAAATTACAACCTAGCTGGCAAAGGTAAAAACTCATATGGAGCCTACAATAAAAAAAAAAAGAAACAAAACCGAATATCTATCTAAAGAAACAAAACTTAAAAGAGAAAAACAAAGCCCAAAAAAGAAAAAATATGTGCGTAGATGAAATTAAAACATAGCCGTCAAAGGTAAAAACCCATCCGGAGCCTACAACCCAAAAAAGGAAAACAAAACCGAATATCTATCTCAGAAAACATAACTCGAAAGAGGAAAACAAATCCCTAAAAGAAGAGAATATATGTGCGTAGATGAAATTACAACATAGCTGGTAAAGATAAAAACCCATATGGAGCCCACAATCAATAAAGGGAAACAAAACAGAATATCTATCTCCAGAAACAAAACTCAAAAGAGGAAAACAAAGCCCCAAAAGAAAGAAAAATATGTGCGTAGATGAAATTACAACATAGCCGACAAAGGTAAAAACCCATCTAGAGCCTACAATCCAAAAAAGGGAAACAAAACAAAAAATTTATCTCGAGAAACAAAAATCAAAAGAGAAAAACAAAGCCCCAAAAGAAAGGAAAATATGTGCGTAGATGAATTTACAACATAACCAACAAAGGTAAAAATATCTGAATATCTATCTCTTGAAACAAAACTCAAAAGAGGAAAACAAAGCCCCAAGAGAAAGGAAAATATCTGCTTAGATGAAATTACAACATAGCCGACAAAGGTAAAAACCTATCCGGAGCCTACTACCCAAAAAAAGGAAACAAAACCAAATATATATATTTTTAGAAACAAAACTCAAAAGAGGAAAACAAATCCCCAAAAAAAGGAAAATACATGTGTAAATGAAATTACAACAGAGACGACAAAGGTAAAAACCCATCCGGAGCCTACAACCCAAAAAAGGGAAACAAAACCGAATATCTATCTCTAGAAACAAAACTCAAAAGAGGAAAACAAAACCCCCAAAGAAGGGAAAAAGTGCGTAAATGAAATTATAACATAGCTGGCAAAGGTAAAAAACCCATATGGAGCCTACTACCAAAAAAAAGGAAACAAAACCGAATATTTATCTCTAGAAACAAAACTCAAAAGAGAAAAATTAAGCCCCAAAAAAAGAGAATATGTGCGTATATGAAATTATAACATAGCTAGTAAAGGTCAAAACCCATCTTGAGCCCACAATCACAAAAAGGGAAACAAAACTACATATCTATCTCAAGAAACAAAACTCAAAAGAGAAAAATAAAGCCCCAAAAAAATGGAAGATATGTACGTAGATGAAATTACAACATAGCTGGTAAAGGTTAAAACCCATATAGAGCACACAATCCAAAAAGGGAAAAAAACCGAATATCTATCTCCAGAAACAAAACTCAAAAGAGGAAAACAAAGCCCCAAAAGAAAAAAAAATATGTGCGTAGATGAAATTACAACATAGCCGACAAAGGTAAAAACCCATCTAGAGCCTACAACCCAAAAAACAGAAACAAAACCGAATATCTATCTCCAGAAACAAAACTCAAAAGAGGAAAAAAAATCCCTAAAAGAAGGGAAAATATGTGCGTAGATGAAATTACAACATAGCTGGCAAAGTTAAAAACCCATCTAAAGCCTACAATCCAAAAAAAAGAAAACAAAACCGAATATTTATCTCGAGAAACAAAACTCAAAAGAGGAAAACAAAAGCCCCAAAAGAGGGAAAATATGTGCGTAGATAAAATTACAACATAGCCGGCGAAGGTAAAAATCCATCCGGAGCCTACAACCCAAAAAAAGGGAAACAAAACTGAATATCTATCTCTTGAAACAAAACTCAAAAGAGGAAAACAAAGCCCAAAAGAAAGAAATTATATGCAAATTACAACATAGCCGACGAAGGTAAAAACTCATCCGGAGCCTACAACCCAAAAAAGGGAAACAAAACCGAATATCTATCTCTAGAAACAAAACTCAAAAGAGGAAAACAAAACCCCCAAAGAAGGGAAAAAGTGCGTAAATGAAATTATAACATAGCTGGCAAAGGTAAAAAACCCATATGGAGCCTACTGCCAAAAAAAAAGAAACAAACCGAATATTTATCTCTAGAAACAAAACTCAAAAGAGAAAAACTAAGCCCAAAAAAAAGGGAAAATATGTGCGTATATGAAATTATAACATAGCTAGTAAAGGTCAAAACCCATCTTGAGCCCACAATCACAAAAAGGGAAACAAAACTACATATCTATCTCGAGAAACAAAACTCAAAAGAGAAAAATAAAGCCCCAAAAAAATGGAAGATATGTGCGTAGATGAAATTACAACATAGCTGGTAAAGGTTAAAACCCATATAGAGCGCACAATCCAAAAAGGGAAAAAAACCGAATATCTATCTCCAGAAACAAAACTCAAAAGAGGAAAACAAAACCCCAAAAGAAGGAAAAATATGTGCGTAGATGAAATTACAACATAGCCGACAAAGGTAAAAACCCATCTAGAGCCTACAACCCAAAAAACAGAAACAAAACCGAATATCTATCTCCAGAAACAAAACTCAAAAGAGGAAAAAAAATTCCTAAAAGAAGGGAAAATATGTGCGTAGATGAAATTACAACATAGCTGGCAAAGGTAAAAACCCATCTAAAGCCTACAATCCAAAAAAAGAAAACAAAACCGAATATTTATCTCGAGAAACAAAACTCAAAAGAGGAAAACAAAAGCCCCAAAAGAAGGGAAAATATGTGTGTAAATGAAATTACAACATAGTCGGCAAAGGTAAAAATCCATCCGGAGCCTACAACCCTAAAAAAGGGAAACAAAATTGAATATCTATCTCTTGAAACAAAACTCAAAAGAGGAAAACAAAGCCCAAAAGAAAGAAATTATATCCAAATTACAACATAGCCGACGGAGGTAAAAACCCATCTGGAGTCTACAACAAAAAAAAAGGAAACAAAACCGAATATATATCTCGAGAAACAAAACTATAAAGAGGAAAACAAAGCCCCAAAAGAAAGGAAAATATGTGCGTAGATGAAATTACAACATAACTAGCAAAGATAAAAACTTATCTAAAACCTACAATCCAAAAAAGGGAAATAAAACCGAATACCAATCTCCATAAACAAATCTCAAAAGAAGAAAATAAAGCCCAAAATGAAGGGAAAATATATGCGTAGATGAAATTACACCATAACCGACAAAGGTAAAAATCTATCTGGAGCCTACTACCCAAAAAAAGGAAACAAAACCGAATATCTATCTCTGGAAACAAAACTCAAAAAAGGAAAACAAAGCCTTAAACGAAAGGAAAATATGTGCGTAGATGAAATTACAATATAACTGACAAAAGTAAAAACTCATATGGAGCATACGATCCAAAAAAGGAAACAAGACCAAATATCTATATCAAAATTCAAATGAGGGAAACAAAACCTCAAAAGAAAGAATAATATGTGCGTAAATAAAATTATAACCTAGCCGACAAAGGTAAAAAACCATCCGAAGTCTACAACCCAAAAAATGGAAACAAGACCGAATATTTATATCAAAATTTAAATGAGGGAAACAAAATCCCAAAAGAATGAATAATATGTGCGTATATAATCAAAAAGAAAATAATATTTTGTTTTTTTTGGGGTCAAAGTTTATTATATAAAAAAAAAAAAAATACTACCTGTAATCGTAAAGAAAGAAAAAAAAAAATTGGGGATAAACATGAAGAAAAGGCAAGATTTTGTGTCCTACCACGAAACTGATGAGAATATTTGTTTTTTCCTCTCATTTTCCTAAGTACGCGTATAAATAAAATCTTCTTGTGATCTCTCCACTCACACAAACAAACTCGTTTCAGAAAATCTCTTGAAAATAAAAACTCGTTTCGGAAAATCCCTAAATTTTCCGTAAATCGTAAGAAACAAAAAAAAACCCCCTAAATTCCAAGGAAGAATGGCTTACAAAGTCGCTAGAGCGTCGGAGTATCTTGCGATCACCGGTGGTGGGATCAAAGACATCAAGCTTGCGAAGAAGTCTTGGGTGTATCCATGGCAGTCTTGCACAGTCTTCGACGTTTCTCCGGTGAACTACACGTTTGAGGTTCAGGCTATGAGTTCCGAGAAACTCCCCTTTGTTCTCCCGACCGTTTTCACGATCGGTCCGCGCGTTGATGACCCTCACGCTCTCTTGTTGTACGCCATGCTTATGTCTCAACACGATAAGCGCTCGAATCACGTCAACGAGCTTGTTCAGGGTGTTATCGAAGGAGAGACTCGTGTTCTTGTTGCCTCCATGACCATGGAAGAGGTCTTCAAAGGTAAAACATACGCTTCTTTTATCTACTTATTATCGATATCTTGCTTGGTTTGTTAGATTTTAGATATAATCTTGCTTGGTTCGTTAGATTAGATATATCTACATATGGTTTCACAAGAACTTGCTTTTTAGTTTGCTTATATCACAAACGAATATTCTAACCTTGTAGGAACAAAGGAGTTTAAGAAGGAAGTCTTTGAGAAGGTTCAACTTGAGCTAGACCAGTTTGGTCTTGTGATCTACAACGCCAATGTGAAGCAGCTCGTTGACGTGCCTGGACATGAGTACTTCTCTTACTTGGGTCAGAAAACTCAGATGGAAGCAGCCAACCAAGCCAAGATCGATGTAGCGGAGGCAAAGATGAAGGGAGAGGTCGGTGCCAAAGCACGGATCGGGCTCACCATCCAGAACGCAGCCAAGATTGACGCTGAGTCAAAGATCATCTCAACTCAGAGGCTTGGAGAAGGAACAAAGGAAGAGATCAAGGTGAAGACTGAGGTCCAAGTGTTTCAGAATGAGAAAGAGGCTCTTGTTGCTCAGGCTGATGCAGCGTTAGCGATTCAGAAGGCTGCTTTGACTAAAGATTCTCGTGTGGCTGAGGTTGAAGCAGCCAAGGCAGTTGCTTTGAGAGAAGCTGAGCTTCAGACTAAAGTCGAGCAAATGAATGCATTGACTCGGACAGAGAAGCTTAAAGCCGAGTTCCTAAGTAAAGCCACTGTTGAGTACGAAACCAAGGTAATGCATATAATCTCAATCTTTAAACTTTCTGATCGATTTGATTCTCTCTCTCTTTTTGGGTCATGACATTGTACACACAGGTACAAGAAGCAAACTGGGAGTTATACAATAAGCAAAAGCAAGCAGAGGCGGTTCTTTACGAGAAGCAGAAGCAAGCGGAGGCAATGAAAGCTGCAGCAGATGCTACTTTCTATTCTAAACAGAGAGATGCAGAGGGACTTGTTGCAATGGCCAATGCTCAGGGGACTTATCTCAAGACTCTCCTAGGCGCAGTTAACAATGATTACTCGGCCATGAGGGACTTCTTGATGATCAACAATGGTGTTTATCAAGATATCGCCAAGACCAATGCGATTGCGATCAGGGACTTGCAGCCTAAGATCAGTGTGTGGAACCATGGTGGTGGTGCCGATCAGGGGATGAATGGTGGTAATGGTATGAAGGATATTGCTGGACTCTACAAGATGTTGCCACCGGTTCTTGATACGGTTTATGAGCAGACCGGGATGCAGCCACCGGCTTGGATTGGTACACTGCGTGGTGCTGAGCCCAAACAATCACTTCAGGCTCAACAACATTAGCGGTTGAGATTTCAAGAGTGCTTTTTAAATTATTTTAAGTTCTTGGAGGATTTTATGTTTCTTTTTCCTTTTTTTATGCTTTTGAGTTTGGAAGTCAGCGTGTAGATAATCACAAACGTGACTATATGGTTTTGTTTCTTTGACTTTATGTAAACTTTGGCTTTTCATCAAGTTTGTTTAATTAAAGAAATCTGCTTAATATCAATTATTGACGCTGTACACTATATTGAATATTGACCAGTGGGTGAAACTGCGAAGATGCTAGGCACAATTGATTTTTCTTTTTTTTCTATAAAAAAAAATTAGTTATAAGAAGCTTGACTATTTTATACAGTGATGGGGCATATACATTTTTTTTTTTTTTTATAACTCAGGTGATCCGGTTCACCGAACACCATGAATTCCGAGCCAGGTTGCGAGAACTTTTCTCCTTAGCTGATTATCGGGTCAACGGGTCATGAAATCCGACTAATCCCGGAGCAGATACATTTTACTTAAATAGAATTTTGTAAAATAATTTTATATATATACAAGTTTATTAGTTGGTGTCTGAAAATTGTAATAGATTACAGCATTAATTTTCGACAAGAACAAATATCATTACTTTTTTTTTCTTTTAAGACGTGTATTCAGAGAATCCATTCCAGACTGTCCAAGCAACTAATCAATTAAATCGCAAAGTTATGGAAGGCCATTACATTACATCATTGTTTAAAATATAATTGAAATTAGTGATAACAGCTATTGCATGAAGTAGTATAACTACTATAAACTCACAAGTTACAATTAGTTAGTCCCTTAAACTAAAGGGCTGCCTATTTATGTTGACCAAAAAATTAAGGGCTATTTATAAGACTTAACAGGGTTTCTCTACCTCACGACCATTGGCTTTTTAATATAATGGTCTAAGACTTAACAGGGTTTCTCTACCTCACGACCATTGACTTTTTAATATAATGGTCTGCGTTTCAAAGTAGGGCCCATTTGGCTTCATGAATAATTGAATAGAGCCTGATGTCTTTGGGATATTTCCCTCTACGTGCCACAATATCCAATTGAAATGATGCATGCACTAGTAGGATTGGGCATTCGGGTCCATGGTTCGGGTTCAGGACGGGTTTTCGGTTTTCGGGTATCCAAAGAGAAGATAGGAACCGAATAGGATCCGACAAAAATTCGGTTCAGTTTGGTTCGGATCTTATCGGGTTTGGATTGGTTTTAAGATTTTAAATGAAACCCGATATGAAACCAAAACTAAATTCGGGTCGGTTTGGGTCGGTTTTTAACCCAAATTACCCGAGAAAACAAGACTTTCGGTTCATGTAAAAAATGTACCCGAAATAACCCAAATAACCTGAATAACCCGAATATATATATTCATATGTATATGTGATATATACATAATATGATATATTTATAATTTTTCGGGTACCCGATCAAATTTCAGGTTATACCCGAACCGACCCGAGAACCGAATTAGATTTACACAAGAACCGTTCGGGTTTTACACACAAACCAAAATGAACCAAACCCAATATTTTGGGTCGGGTCGGTCCGGCGGGTCCGGTTTTTATGCCCAGCCCTAGCATGCAGTTTCAACTTTCAATTGAAAAATTGTGTAGTGATCGATTACAGGTAAGCTAAGAACTCCAGACTAGGTTTGTTTAGTATGATAGGTCAAGTTGAACACTAGAGTTTATGGATTTTCAATTCAAAATTAATAGAGTAACAAAGGAAAAATATGTTTTAACATTCCGCTTCAACTTGTAATCGTTTAATCTTTAAATGATAAATTCACATACTTATCAACAAAAATAAATAAAAAATTCCGCTTCAAGCGATTTTTTCCTTGTGATTCAATTATTCTCCAGCTTCCGTTCAGTTTGGATTGGGCTCTTGTAGTGATGTGCTTGGCAAGAGATGTGCTTGGCAAGAGAAGGGAGGAAAAGGGCCTTAGATATTCTGAAACCCATGTCGAGTTAAGCCCTTATAAAGCCTGTTGAAGAAACAGAAGTTTGAGTATCTTCATTCCTTTTTTTTTTCTTCTTCTTTGCACTCGTGTAATCTCCATTAAACCTGCGATAAGATCATATCAAGATAAGAGATCAAACCAGCTTCTAAATTCGTTGTTTCATAGTGGATGTGATAAATCCTTGATTAGTAAAGGATATGAGATATTAAAGGAAAGGTTATATAGGACATATGTTTCTTACTTTCTCGTTAAAGATATGTCAGAAATAAGAAGACGAGTATCGATCTAGGCAGGAGCTTCAGACCTAATAGATATGTTTATGAAGATGTTGATGGACTAATATGGGGGCTTAATTAAGCACTCCAACCTTATTAATAAGAAGAAACAATTGAGGTGCTAAACTTATTTGGTTAAGGTTGTTACTTGATAGTTACACAAAGAAAAATTTTCCGGAAAAAATTAATTAAAAAAGGAAAAGATATTCGTACTCATCTTCTTTTCCTTACATGCGGTGGATATGTTCTTGATTTTGAATCTCTGTACCTATCACAAATTTACATGGTCCCCAGAAATCACAATATACAAACATTCAAATAATTATTTCCCACATTATATAATATACAATTCACATGATAATGATGGTAGTGAAATCGTACGCTAGGGCTGGGCATAAAACCCGAAACCCAAACCGAAAAATCCGATCCCGATCCGAACCCGATTTGTTAAAAAACCCGAATGGATCCTAAACTCATAAATCCAAAGAACCGAACCGAACCCGAACCGAGAACCGAATGGGTATCCGATCCGAATTACCCGAAATATAATTATATATCCAAAATGTTAATTATATTAAGACTTGATATAACTCAATTACCCAAAATTACAATTATAAACTTGAATATATCAATTATTTTAGACCAAAATAACTGAAATACCCAAAATAAATGAAATATATGAAAGTTCTGAGTTATATTTGTCAAACTTCTTCACTCAGCAGCTGCCACCACGAGATGCAGAAGAGGGACCTCCAGCGCCCCACAACATCCCCTAGAGGATGATCCCGTGCCAGACTTCTTCACTCAGCAGGAGCATGGGCAGACATTGCAGCCTCAGGCCCCGATCGAGATGCTCCTTCCGGAGTACTCTAGTGATTATGATTTTCCACCTCTATCTGCAGATGTTTCTGAAGGGGAATACATAGCATGGATGGTGGAGACACAAAAGAAGAACCACATCATGATGCAGAGAATTTGGGGTGAATTAGCAAAGATCAGATGCCCACGACCACCTCCTTGTTTCTGCGCGGAGCCGACCGCGAATGCTGACAAAGCCGAGGACGATGATCCCATTGTTACTGGACACGGGACCTCAGAGACAACTGATACATGGGAGTTATCCGATCCTGATGCGCGCGTTGCACGACGTAGGCGACGAACTGGCCAAAGCAGGAACGTTAGCCCGGATGACCCCCCTTGCTGAGCAGCGTATTCCCTTTACCCATTGTCCTATCCACATTTGATTTTCTTTTTTTACGTACGTTTTTACCTTTCCCTCCGATTTATTCTCACACCGAGACGTTGTGAAGTAAGTATGGGGGAGAGTAGCTACTAACGACGTTTGTCTTCTTTTGGTTATGTTTGCTTTCTTTGGATTTTGTTTTTACATTTCCCGAGTCGTTTAGTCGAGAAAAAAAAAAAAAAAAAAAAAAAGAAAAGAAAAGAGTGTGTTTGTTTTTCGTTACATTTACGAACCTTCTTCATCTGAGTGACCATTATTGCAGAATTATTTCCGAATTAGACTAATGAAAAATCCATATGTTGACCGGCTAATCAGAAACACCCACGTCTCCAGAAGAATCTAGATAGCCTGAGCTAATTTTTGATTCTTCCTTTTACCTCATCATTGCGATCAGTGACTTCAGAGCTTGACTCCTCATTCATATCTGACAAGGACAACCTGTGTAAAGTATGATTTTCCTCTCCCGGTCCCAAAAATAAATTCATCTATATATATAAATAATACGAATGGCACGGAAGTGAACCGGGGATTCGGTGGCAAAAACCATCATCGTGTCTCATGAAAGATCGCCAAGGGGAGTGAACCGGGGATTCAGTGGCAAAAACTATTCATACTCGCGTCTCATGAACCGTTAATTCTTATAATAAAAAAAAAAAGAGAAGATGAATAAAATGAATAAGTCTTGGGGAGAGGAAAAATACCGAAAGGATTAAAGGTTGGCTTGTACGATATCGAAAGGGAAAGAGTCTAGAAGGCTATTGGCACTGTTATCTTTGATGATACCCATCGATGATGGCTTTCGGACTATTCTGTGAGACTTTGGGGCGAATCTGGGAAAGCTCCGATAACTGCGTAGAAGTACATAATGGTATGTTCTGGATTTGGTGAAGCAATACGTGGATTACTAAGTTGAGGGGTCATTGCGATATTCTATAGAGAAGGTAAGTTCTTGTGTTGTCAAAACTTCTTCCTTATTCTTAGATTTTTGTTTGCTTGAGGACAAACAAAAGACTAAGTCTGGGGGAGTTGATGAGTTGCGTTTTTGACATTTTCTAATGATATGCTCAAATTAATACCCTACAAGTACTAAAGCAGTGTTGTAGTATAGTTAGGGGTCGAACACAAGAACTCCAGAATTCACACAATAGATTGTATAGTTTCGAATTAAGCTAAACCAGAAAGATGTAATTGAAAGCAAATACGTAAATTAAACAAGTCGTGAATCAATGGGAAAGAAGATAGGCTCAGAGTATTTCTCAGGAATTCAATGAATGTAGATGAACTAACTAACATGATTCAGATTTAGCGCAGTTCTTGAACTCAAATCACTAAAGTATAGCTAACCAACTCTCGTTCCGAAAACTATCTAAGTATAAATCCTAGAATTCCAAATCTCTTTGCGAATCCTAAAGTCTAAACCAGCTTTTATTTCAAGTTTGATTTGTTCACAAAACAACTAAACCAAATCTCTTTGCGAATAGTTATTTTGCTCACCCTAGGTTCTATCAGGTAATTAATCGCACTCTCGTGCCTAACCAATTATCCTAAGATCTAAGTTCTAGATTCGTCAACCTAGAATTAGCTATGGGAACAACCTAAGGCGAAGAACTAATTCAGATGGTGAATCCTAATCAATCAATTAACCTAACATTCAGAGAAAACCTTTATGAGAACCCTGAACCTAAAGTGGATCTACTCAGACATGATTAATGGAACAGAAATCATAGATGAATAGAATTGCATAAAAGAAATCAATCAGAAACAAAGGGGTTCAAAGTTGTCTCCCCAAAATCCCTAAAACAATCTCTCTCAATCAGAACAAAGTAAAAAAAAAGCTTAGCCAACAAAAGTGGCTGAAAAACCTAATTATAATGTTAAAACACGTTTTGGGGCTTCTTGTAATTATTAAAGACTTCTGGACCAAGGTGCAAACTCTCCAGACTTGTAAAAATTCGCGTTTCCTGTTTTCCTGTAGTGAGTATCGACCGACACTAAGGTAGTATCGACCGACACTAGTCACTGCTCGCCAGACTGGACTGTCTTCACGAAAACTGGCATAACTTTTGATCGCACCGTTGGAATGACCTCAAACCACTTACAAATGAAAGCTAATCCAAATATCTGTCTTGTGTCCAAATTTGAGCTCAATCCATCGGTGGGAAGTTCTTCAAATCTTCATTTAAATTCGCGACTCGTGCTTCAGTGAGTATCGACCGATACTAAGGTAGTGTCGATCAATACTCAGGCTTCAAATCGGGTACTCAGCTACACGAACTTCTGTTTTGCTCCAAAATGCTCCAAAATGCTCCAGAAAGCTCCAATATCTGCAATTATGCTCCAAACGTGTTAAAACCTGTAAAAGACTCTAAAACACTACAAAATAGTAAAAAGACTCTATAAAACAGACATATATCATGGCTAAAAAGGGGTAAAAACCATGATATATCATCTAACTCGTGCTTTTTGTACATAATCGAGTCTTTATAGAGTGTTTTAGTCTTTTATGAGTCATTTCAGGTCTAAAAGCATTTCAGAACGGAGTCCGGAGGCCTAGAACGGAAAACGGGTGAAACCGAGCAAAAAAAAGATGGGATCGATCGATTCACCACCTGGATCGATCGATCCACAAAGCCGGCCATTTGTTGGAGAGCGCTGACCGATCCAGACCGACCGATCTAAGAGAAAAATGGGATCGATCGATCCACCTGCCTGGATCGATCGATATACACTTTGCAAATAGTGTAAAAACGTATTTCTTACTATTTCACCAAACTTTTGTCTCCCTTTGACGCCCAAAACTCGAAAATAACTGGTTTTTGACCAGATGTATCATATCCTCTTGTCTCTCTACTACTCTCTTTGATCTTGGTGATTTGTAAGCTTGGAAAGCAAACATTTGATTCTACATATTGGAGAAGTTTTCTTAATCTCTTTTCTATTTCTTTTTTGTTAATCATGTGTTCTTCATCATCTCTCTATATTTTTTCTACAATTATGAGTGAATAGTTTCTTAGTTAAGCCAAGGGTGTTAAAGGGATTTCATGATTTAACGGTTTAGGATAGATTAAACGGGGGTTTATTCGGTGGATTCTTCGTCTAGGTTATTCTTAATGCTTGAATTAAATTGATCTCTTAGTTCATGATCTTAGGTTATCTAACGCACGTGAGTGTTTGTTTAGATGCCGGAAATATCCTAGATGAGCAACGGGAGTTGATGTTAAGGCGTTTTTGTGAACTTATCAAATCGGACTAGAAAAGCATGCTTAGAACCTTTGAAGTCAACGGGCGTTAGTCTTCATAGTTTTAAGCATATGGATTAATACTATGGGAAGATCTTAATCTATTATTAGGTTTGAGTACTAGACAATTCTTAATGCAAACCCATGTTTAAGATACATTAACCGTTGTTTGTGATTTTCCGCAATGTCACCCGAGGCTAAACGCTTTCTTAATTTGAATTTACACCGTTTTAGTTGTCGTTCTTAGTTTCGAAACCATAAAACCAACAAAAATCTGTCATTCGTCTTAGCTTTAATTTCATCATGCATTCTCATAGTCGTAACGTTTGGTCCTTGTGGATTCGATCCCTACATTACTACTTCGTATTGATGTGCACTTGCGGTAGTTACATATAGGGTTAAAATCTGAGCTCATCAAAAGGTCTTGCGACTCGGGATGTCGGTTTTTCCGGAGGGGGGAATGGTTTTCCGTCGCTTGTCGCGGAGCTGGGTCCCTTTGAAGCTTGGCTAGGGGAGAGTTGAAGGCAGCTTGAGCGATCCTGAGCTCCCTGAACTGGATATTTCTCTCGTGAGCTATTTCGTCTATCTCGTCGAGTAGCATTTGAAAAAGAGCCAACACATCTTTATGTGGGATCGAAGCTCCTAGCGGATTGTTATAGAGGGGTGGTGGTGGTGGCAGCACGGCGTTCGCGTTAACGGGGGTCCTTCCGTTTAGGTCTTCGGGATCGTCCCTGATGGGAGATCGATCGGGCGGTGTTCCTGACATCGCCGAGAAGCTTTGCATGGTGAGATTTCCTAACTCTCCCCACAGACGGCGTCAATTGTTGAAAGCGGTTCGGACACAACAAATTAAAAGAAAAGAGGGGATCGGGAAATCTCGGTCGAAGTACAATGAGTTGTTAGTGATCAAAGGCAAGAAACTAAGAATACAAGCTAGAAGTCCCGAAGCTAGGGTTCTTAGGTCTCTTGCGGCAAAGTGGATGTGTCCTCCGAATGATGTGGCTTTCAGTATTTATAAGACTTTGAGGCGGTCTCCTTTCCTTATTTGTCGGAGATCGGAAAAAGGAGACCTTCCTTTTTCCTGGGAAGCAATATGGAAGGATTCCCCTTTTATCGGAGTTGATAAAGGGAAATCTTCCATTATTCTCGGATTTGATCGGAAGGAGATCTTCCCTTTATCCTTGCGAGTGAATAAAGGAAATCTTTATTTATCCTTGCGAGATCGGCGTCGACTTAGGTTAGTCGGGTTTAATGAGCCTGGAGGCTGGTTTACAGGCCGAGTTCGTCGCGATAGATCATGGGCCGACGTTGGCTGATATGGATGAATTCGAAGTGGGTCATTCCAAGTCAACGTATAAGATTGACCGATTTAGAGTCGGTTTATGATGGGTTTAAGGGGTGTGTTAAACTCACTTCCAACAATTGAGGTGCTAAACTTATTTGGTTAAGATTTTTACTTGATAGTTACACAAAGAAAAATTTCCCGGAAAAAAATTAATAAAGAAATGAAAGGATATTCATACTCCATCTTCTTTTCCTTACATGTGGTGGATATGTTCTTGATTTTGAATCTCTGTACCTATCACAAATTTACATGGTCCCCAAAAATCACAATATACAAACATTCAAATAATTATTTCCCACATTATATAATATACAATTCACATGATAATGATGGTAGTGAAATCGTACGCTATTAGTTAGGGCCTAGGAAAGGACGTAATTTTTTTTTTTTGCTATAAGAAAGGACGTAATTATATGTGGTTCTGTTTCTTCACCAAGGTGTACAAACTTATATCAATATCGATACATTAAATATTCTAAATGTGTAAGATTGTTGAGTTGTGGAGTTTAATTTCTCAAAAAAAAAAAAAAAAAATTGTGACCCGACGATCGTATCTTGGGTATTTTAAATCTATGTTAGTATTTTCTAAGGTTTGTTGTCTTTATTTAAACTCTGTTATTGTTTCTCATTACCCTAGAGCAAGAGAGCGAAAAAGAAAAAAAAAACTTGTAAGAACTCCAGTTCGATTCTGAGAAGATATACAGCAACGGAAAGTAGACGTAACTCTCACGTTAAGGATGAACTATTGTAAATAATGTGTGTACTTTGTAATTGTTTTCTGAGGGCCTAATTTGGAATCAGATCCTAACAAAAACATGACGAGGAGAGGATTTTCGAGTTAGATTCACAAGAAAGACATGTTATTGTCCAAATATGTATTTATGGGGTTCTCTATTGCGTTTTCCGCATGATTGAATTTACTTAATGATTGATTTTATGTAATTACTATAACAGTCGAATTACGATAACAATCGTACGTAGTGAATGCAAATAGTTAAAGCTTGCAAAACTTTGTGGTTCTGGTTCAACATCAATTTGTATAAACTTGTCTGAATATTAACACATGACAGAAACATGAGGAGAGGAGGATTCTCTGATCATAAAGTCCGAGGCTCGGTGCAAGGCATCTCGGATTGTTTGAGGTGGGTTTAGTGCGATCTCATCTCGAAAGTCCGACCTGACCCAGAGTGCCCTTTTCAACGCCGCGATCGCAACTCTGTCGCTCACACCTTCTGCCTTTGATACTAAGGCTTTGAATCTTTGCATGAAGTTTCGTAATGACTCCGTCGACGCTTGCACTACTCCCCATAAATCTTCGCCGGGTGCCGTGTTATTCACGTGGTACATTTGCGACCTAACGATTGCCGCAGTTTTCGCTTCCGAGGGTGGGTTTCCTTCTTCCCCTGATATGTTTCCAGTCTTATTTTCTTCTGAGCTTGGGGTGAATTCCTCGTCCCAGAAAAATTTCCAGGCGTGGCACCTTTCGTTGCGGCTGTTCCTGGCGATGATGGCCATACTGCATTCGCCAAGATGTAGTTGGCTTCGGTTTGTCTTTTCCGACTCAACCTGCCGATCTCGAGTGTTCTCTTCTTGGTTGAGACATCGGGGTCGTTCCGATCGGGGGGGGGGACCTTCCGGGGTTTCTGCATGTTCTCGCGCCGAGGAGAGTTTATCTCGCAAGAGATGATCCGATGAGTGGTACCTTCTTTTAGAGTCTTCCCCATGGTTGGGTTCTTCTTTCTCGCAATTGGAGTGCAGTAAGCCCTTGGTTAGTTACGATTTCTGCGTCCAATCTTTGAGCTCGTTGCTCGTATGTTCGAGCGGCCGATCTCGTGCGAGATCATTGAGTTGATGCTGAGGGTCTCGAATCACTGTTGCCGGGTTGGCGTTGTTTCCCGCAGGCCCAGAAGTAAGCGGAGGGGAAAGGTGATGTGTTGCGTTTTTGACGTTTTCTAACTCGTGCTTTTTGTACATAATCGAGTCTTTATAGAGTGTTTTAGTCTTTTAGGTGTCATTTCATGTCTAAAATCATTTCGGGACGGAGTCCGGAGGCCTAGAACAGAAAAACGGCAAAACCGAGCAAAAAAAAGATGGGATCGATCGATCCACCACCTGGATCGATCGATCCACAAAGCTGGCCATTTGTTGGATCGAGCGCTGACCGATCCAGACCGACCGATCTAAGAAAAAAATGGGATCGATCGATCCACCCTTTGCAAATAGTGTAAAAACGTGTTTCTTACTATTGTACCAAACTTTTGTCTCCATTTGACGTCCAAAACTAAAAAATAACTGGTTTTTGACCAGATGTATCATATCCTCTTGTCTCTCCACTACTCTCTTTGATCTTGGTGATTTGTAAGCTTGGAAATCAAACATTTGATTCTACATATTGGAGAAGTTTTCTTAATCTCTTTTCTATTTCTATTTTGTTAATCATGTGTTATCCATCATCTCTCTGTATTTGTTCTGCAATTATGAGTGAGTAGTTTCTTAGTTAAGCCAAGGGTGTTAAGGGATTTCATGATTTAACGGTTGGATAGATTAAACGGGGGTTTATTCGGTGGATTCTTCGTCTAGGTTATTCTTAATGCTTGAATTAAATTGATCTCTTAGTTCATGATCTTAGGTTATCTAACGTACGGGAGTGTTTGTTTTAGATGCCAGAAATATCCTAGATGAGCAAAGAGTCCTTATCCAACGGGAGTTGATGTTAAGGCGTTTTTGTGAACTTATCAAATCGGACTAGAAAAACATGTTTAGAACCTTTGAATTCAATGGGAGTTAGTCTTCATAGTTTTAAGCATAGGGATTAATACTCTGGGAGGAGGTTAATCTATTATTAGGTTTGAGTTCTAGATGATTCTTAATGCAAACCCCTGTTTAAGATGCATTAACCGTTGTTTGTGATTTCCCGCAATGTCACCCGAGGCTTAACGCTTTCTTAATTTGAATTTACACCATTTTAGTTGTCGTTCTTAGTTTCGAAACCATAAAACCAACAAAAATCTTTCATTCGTCTTATCTTTAATTTCATCCTGCATTCTCATAGTCGTTACGCTTGGTTCTTGTGGATTCGATCCCTACATTACTACTTCGTATTGTTGTGCACTTGCGGTAGATACATATAGGGTTAAAACTTGAGCTCATCAAGTTTTTGGCGCCGTTGCCGGGGACCAATTATTGCCTATGATCTTGGGCGAAAGTTTAAACTAAGAATTACTTTTTTTCGTTACTAACTCGTTTGATTTTTGCTCTCTTCCGTACATCTCAGGTACATGACCAGGAGCTAAGGCTCTAAAAATCTGCTTGAGTTGAACAACGAAGATTTAGCAAGAGTGGAACGAGAAAACAACAGAGCTAGATTGCAAAGAAGAGAAATGGCTAACTTACCGGACAATTAAAATCTGCCTGTTGATGGAGAAGACCATCACGAGTATGGTGGCGATGGCGATCTTGAACCCTCCTCCTCTTGCTCATGATGGCGATGGCGATCCAAACGCCAATGCAAACCAAGCAGCTGCTGCTGCTCAACACCAGTTGAATCAAAGACAGCCTCCACGTAGACCTATCGGGGCTATTGATACTCCACACCAGTTCTACCAGGACAGAACTGCTATTCGTCCACCGCCTATTCAGAGGCAGAACTTTAAGATCAAACCTCAGATCATTGCTCTTGTCGAGAGACATCTGTTCTATGGGAAAGCTTCAGAGAATCCCATGGATCACATTGACATGTTCGAAGAGATTTGCAGCACAACAAGCTCAAACGGAGTCCCTGCGGACTATTTGAAATGCAAGCTCTTCTCCTTCTCCTTAGCTGATCGAGCAGCGAGATGGCTCAAATCTCTAGAGCCAGGTTCTTTGACTTCTTGGGATGCAATCCGGTCAGCCTTCTTGGATCAGTTCTACACCAAATCCAAGACCGCTTCTCTCAGAATCAAGATTACTCAATTTCAGCAAAACAACGGTGAACCTTTCAATGAAGCATGGGAGCGGTTTAGAGAATATCTAAGGAAATGCCCTCATCATGGCTATTCCGACTAACAAGTGCTGAACATCTTCTACGATGGAGTAGATTGAGACTCCAAGAATTTTCTAAATGCGGCCAACAATGGTAACTTCATGACAAAGACCAAGGAGGAAGCGTATGAGCTTATTGAAAATCTTGATGCGAGTTCAAGTCATCGCAATCCCGACTATGATAGAACGAGACATGTGAGTGGTGTTGAAACACAAAGGATGGATGAGCTTTTCGTAAAGGTTAATGGCATTGCTGCAGTACTTAAAGGAAATAAAAAAGCTGTCAACTCTTGTGAAGACACTAGAGAAGAAGGACTCTACCAAGAGAGTGCTGAGCAAGAACAAGAGTACGAAGATGAGGTGAACTATGTACAAAATCAAGGGTTCTTCAACAAAGGCTTCAACCATAACTACAGAAATCATCCCAACTTCTCATACAGAAGCACCAACGTTGAAAACCCGGATGATCAAGTTTATCCGCAACAAACTGGTTTTCAGCCAAAACCGACCGCTCCAAATCGAGGGATTTGCATATTCTCTAAGGGTTTCCAAGGTCAACAAGGGATGCAAAATCAGGAACAGAAACCATTTGCACAAGGTGGTTTTCAACAGAAACAGTTTGTGCCAAACCAAGGCGGTTATCATCCAAGACAACAGTTCGGGCAAGACTGTGGATAGAATAGTTTCCAAAACCAAGGTGGTTTTCAGCAAAAACAGCAATTCAACAATCCTCAACCCAACCAAGAGTCGAAGCTTGAGGCGATGATGTAACAATTGATGGTTAATCAACAGAAGACGGCTAATGAGATTAACTTCAAGGTAGATGGAATGTATCAAGATCTCAACAGATAATTCGAGGCCATTCAAACTCATGTGAAGAAACTTGACACTCAAGTAGCTCAAACGGCGGAAGCGATCAAAAGACCTAGTGGAGTTCTTCTTGGAAAAGGGGAACAAAATCCAAAGAATGAGTTTTTCCAAGCAATCACATTGAGAAGTGGGAAGGAGATTGAAACCGTGGTTGAGTCTAAGGGAAAAGAGAAGATTCCCGAGATCGTAGACGTGAAAGACGATGGAGTAGTTGATGGGGCAAGTTCCTCGTCAAAATCACAAGAAGTCGAGGAGGCACTTGTAGCTCCACCAGCACGTGTCTACGTGCCCAAAATTCCTTATCCCAGGCGCCCAAAGAAGACACAAAGAGATCTCGAGCAAGCAAAGTGCAAAACGCTAGTGAACAAACTTTCGGTGAGGATTCCTTTTATTGATGCGGTCCAGATGGTTCATGCTCTGAAGAAGTATGTGAAAGACATGGTCACCAACAAGATTACAAGTGAAGAAGGCGTGATGATGATTACTAAAGAGTGCAGTGCTGTGTTGAAAGGAAGAATGCCCGATAAACTTGAAGATCCAGGGAGATTCGTACTATTTGTGCAAATTGGGCCTCTAACCTTTGAGCATTCTCTTTGAAATTTGGGTGCTAGTGTTAACCTCATGCCCTACTCCGTTGCTAAGCGCCTTGGTCTCACGTCATTCAAGCCAGCAAGAGTGTCGTTGGTATTTGTTGATCGCTCTGTGAAGATTCCACTCAGAATTTTGGAAGACTTGCCGGTGAAGATTAGAGATGGTTACATACCAGCGGATTTTGTAGTTCTTGAGCTAGAAACAGAGCCAAAAGATCCTCTCATCTTGGGACGACATTTCTTGGCTACAGCTGGAGCCATTATTGATGTGAAGAAGGGCAAGATCGATCTTCATTTAGGTGATCTAATAATGAAGTTCAAAGTGGATAGGATGCTGAAAAAGCCAAGCATCGATGGTCAGACATTTTGGATTGACTGCGTATCTGAAGCCACTGAAGGAGTATCAGATGAGATGCTGGTGGATGATCCCCTTGTGATCGCTTTAACACGGTCTGAGAGTGAATTTGGGTACTTGAGCGAGGACACAGCGGGTTATGCAAAGATGCTGGATTCCAGCAAGATAATGGAGAAGATGGTAGCTTTTGTTGCACTTGACGGAAATGAGGAGCAATCGCCAATTGCTGAATCTCCCGCACCTATTGACAATCCATGGAGCGAACTGAAAGCTCCAAAACTCGAGCTTAAACCGCTTCCCACTGGGATAAGGTACGCATTTCTAGGTCCTAACTCCACATACCCTGTCATCATTAATGCTGAACTGAACAACATAGAGACTGCCTTACTCTTGTGTGAATTGAGGAAATATCGTAGAGCACTAAGCTATTCTCTATATGACATTACATGAATCTCACCAGACCTTTGTATGCATAGGATACATCTAGAAGATGAATCAATGACTTCTGTAGAACATCAGAGACGGTTAAACCCGAATCTGAAAGATGTTGTAAAGAAAGAGATAATGAAACTTCTAGAGGCTGATATCATATATGCTATATCTGATAGTACATGGGTGAGTCCGGTGCATGTAGTGCCTAAGAAAAGCGGTTTGACAGTAGTTGAAAACGATAGGAATGAGTTAATCCCGACTAGAACTGTCACTAGTCATAGAATGTCCATCGATTATAGGAAATTGAATGTTGTAACTCGCAAAGATCATTTTCCTCTGCCCTTTATTGATCAAATGCTTGAGGGATTGGCTAACCACCCTTACTACTGTTTTCTAGATGGTTATTCTGGTTTCTTTCAGATTCCAATTCATCCCGATGACCAGGAGAAGACCACATTCACATGTCCTTATGGCACTTATTTATCGCAGAATGCCATTTGGTTTGTGTAATGCGCCAGCCACGTTCCAACGCTGCATGATGTCAATCTTCACCGACATGATTGAAGACATAATGGAGGTTTTCATGGACGATTTTTCTGTCTACGGACACTCCTTTGTTGAATGTCTTTCTAATTTGAGTAGGGTACTAAAGAGATGTGAGGAGAAACATTTGGTCTTAAACTGGGAGAAGTGCCACTTCATGGTAAAGGATGGAATCGTTTTGGGCCACAAGATTTCAGAGAATGGAATCGAGGTTGACAAAGCCAAAATAGAGGTGATGACGAGTTTGCAACCACCAAATTCTATCAAAGGCATCAGGAGTTTCCTTGGACATGCTGGTTTCTATAGGCGATTCATCAAGGACTTTTCGAAAATTGCTAGACCATTGACGCAGCTGCTGTGCAAAGACGTGAAGTTTGATTTCAATGATGAGTGTTTGGCAGCCTTTCACATGATTAAAGGGGCACTTGTTAGCGCACTGATCGTACAAACACCAAACTGGGAGTTGCCTTTCGAAGTGATGTGTGACGCCAGTGACTACGCACTGGGCGCTGTTTTGGGACTCTTGATGACGCCCAATGCAAATACGGTACAACGGAGAAAGAGTTTCTCGCGGTCGTATATGCATTTGAAAAATTCAGGACATATTTGGTGGGCTCTAAGGTCATCGTTCATACAGACCATGCTGCATTGAGGTATCTACTTAGCAAGAAGGATTCAAAGCCAAGGTTGTTGCGATGGATGTTGTTGTTGCAAGAATTTGATCTCGAGATTAAGGACAAAAAGGGGATCGAGAATGGAGTTGCGGATTATTTATCCAGAATGCGCATCGACGAGGAGGTTCCCATTAATGAATACCTCCCCGAGGAGAATGTATATGCAATCGATGTTTTGTGGGATGAGAGCTCATTGTTCCTTCGGGCTGGTAAACTTCCCGAAATCCCTTGGTTCGGCGAAATTCCCAATTTCCTTGCTGCAGAAGTAAAGCCAGACGGTTTTGGGGTACAAAAAAGAAGAAGTTTTTTCGGGAGATCAGACATTACTTATGGGATGAACCGTACTTGTACAAGCATTGTTCTGATGGTATCTATAGACGTTGTGTCTCGAATGAAGAAATCCCAGGCATTCTATTTCATTACCACGAGTCGAACTATGTGGGACATTTTGCTACCTTCAAGACCATATCTAATGTGTTGCAGGCCGATTTTTGGTGGCCGACCATGTTCCATGGTGCTCACGTTTTCGTTTCCAAGTGTGACGCATGTCAAAGACAAGGGAACATTAGCAAAAGAAACGAGATACCTCAAAATTTTATTCTCGAAGTTGAGGTGTTTGACTGTTGGGGAATCGACTTCATGGGTCCTTTTCCATCTTCTTTCGGGAATAAGTACATCCTTGTTGTTGTGGACTACGTGTCCAAGTGGGTCGAAGCAATGGCGAGCCTGACTAACGACTCCAAGGTGGTCCTTAAGATGTTCAAATATGTCATTTTCCCGAGATTTGGAGTTCCGAGAGTTGTAATAAGCGATGGAGGATCGCATTTCATCAACAAACTATTCGATAAGCTCTTGAAGAAGAACGGCGTTACGCATAAGGTAGCCACTCCTTATCACCTTTAGACGAGCGGACAAGTTGAAATCTCCAACCGAGAGATAAAGAGAATTCTTCAGAAGACGGTGAGCATTACACGAAAAGATTGGGCCGTGAAGCTTGATGACGCACTATGGGCGTACATAACCGCCTACAAGACACCTCTTGGTACGACCCCATTTCATCTTGTCTATGGAAAACCGTGTCACCTTCCAGTGGAATTCGAGAATAAGGCGGCATTGGCAGTGAAATTGTTAAATTTCGACATTAAAGCCGCATCCGAGAGAAGGTTGATTCAGCTAAACTAGTTGGATGAGATCCGCTAAACGGCGTATGAGAACTCCAAGATCACAAGGAACGAACCAAAGCTTACCATGACAAGAAGATTATCCCAAGTAATTTCTTTACCAATGACCAGGTGCTACTCTTCAACTCTCGCTTGAGACTTTTTCCGGGAAAGCTAAAGTCAAGATGGTCCGATCCTTTCTCGGTTAAGGAAGTCCGTCCTTACGGAGCGGTCGTGTTGCGTAACCGACGAGGCGAATTCGTTGTCAATGGTCAGTGTCTTAAGCCCTATCTCGCTGACAACATAATCACTGAGGGATACACCGTTCCTCTCGGTGATCCTCATATCGCCTAAAACGTCCCCGAAGTCAAGCTAATGACTAAAAACGAGCGGTTGGTGGGAGGCAACCCACTGGTAAGTGTATATAATTTTCTTTTTGGATTTGTTTTCACTAACCTTTCTAATTTTTAGTTTTGAATTTGAATTTTCAGTTTTCTTAAAAAAAATAAAAATAAAAATAAAAAATTTGGGTACAGGAAATCGGATCGATCGATCCATCTCATGGATCGACCGATCCAAGAAAGCGGTATTTCCATGGATCGACCGATTCAAGACGAGACCAAACACACCTTGTCGGCCAGATCGATCCACGCGTGAAGGTAAGCTGGATCGATCGATCCAGAAACTTAGGATCGATCGATCCAGGCAACAGGTAAACTCGATTCAATTTTTCGGTCCAAAACCGGTTTAATCACACTTAATTTAAACCGGAAAACAGATTCCCTTCCTTCTTCCCTCGATTAAAATTGATCCAAACCCCCATTTCTCTTAAAAAATTTCGCAACCAAAGTGTTCTTGAGGGGATTTTGGGTTTTCAACTTCAATTCTCCATAACTTCCTTGTTTCTCAACGGATTTGAACGATTTTTGGGTCTATCCCACTCGATTTTTTGAGCTCTTTCTGTTTCTCCTATCGCCGTCCTCAATCTGCACATGTATGGCACTCGAATTCCCTTTCTTCAGTCCGAAAAATCTAGGTTGAAAAATGTGAAAATCAAAATCGTGTTTATACCTTGTTCTTGGATTGATTCATGCATTATACACTTGCTTTAGACCAATTTTGAGTTGGGTATTAGTTGGAAACGCCTAGAGTTTGTGTGATTAGATTGAATTTTTGGGATTGTGAGAAACTTTGAGAAATTTATGAAAGTTGTCGAATTTGGGATTATTGGAAGTTTTAGATGGAAATTGTTGTGAGTTTGACACTGCTGCTAATGAATCTCCTCTGACTGCACGCTTAATTTGCACGAATCATCATTTTGTCAAATGTCATTCTTGGAACGTTTATCGTATTTTGGTACAAACTCCTTACATGTTTAAGTTGTTTGTTTTGTAGACAATGTCTCCTCCATCCAAAGCCAAACAGGTAGCAGCAAAGAAACGGAAGAAAACAAACCAACGCCGAGTTGATACAAATGTGGCCTCTAGCTTGGAAGCGGCTCCATTAACCGCACCGCCATGGCCTCGACATGAAGGCGTCCGGTTCGAGAGTTACTATTTGAACATGATCAAAGACATCAACCGGACGATCTTGCCAAGAACACGCGGTATCAGGCAAGGAAAGTCGGCAAAGCTTGGGATGACTTCGATTCACTGTTCTACAACAGGTTTCTTAGCGTCAGAATGGAACCTACGAAGATCATATGCCCTGCAACTTTGGATGCAATGGGAATTCGCCAAGACGTGGAGACAATTTTGGAGAAGATTGGGTTTGGTCATATTACCACAAAAGAATATCCGATCTATACTGATTTGGTGCGGCAATTTCTAGCCTCTGTCAGACTCACATTCGCCAACCCGAGGTACGAATGAGTAGATGGCGCCACATTGTCATACTTCTCCAGCGGGTTGTTGTACAAGATATCGATCACGGAACTCTGCAAGATCTACGGGTTCGACCATCGGAAGACAAGCGCTCACTTCCCCGAAGATTTTCCAAACCAGCAAGAACTTTGGAACCACATTGCTTCAGGTATTTTCCAATCCAGGGCAGCGAAGCAGGCCTTGATTCGGAACCTAGCCATTCGTGTGATCGCGAAAATCATCAGCAACATTCTGTTTGCGAAGATAGAGCCCGTCGCAGTACGTACGGACGAGTTACTCTTGCTACATTACGGGATTGGGGAGCATTTGTCAGGAGTCTACCAATTCCACTTCCCTGCACCATACGATGTGAACTTGGGCCTAGTATTCGCTCGGACTTTGGTGGCAAAGAAGATTCAGTTCTTAGGGAACCAGATACAGAGGGAGAATATTGGGAGTGTGCTTACTCCTTTGTTCATGCACCACGGAATCAACTTCAGAGGACATGAATGCAAGGAGAAGGTTGGTTACATCGACAAGAAACATCTGACAGCTTGCCACGTCCTCAAGACCGGGTACATATACGAGTTCATGGATAGACAGAGACGGATCCAGCACTACGCGCTTCCACAGCCTGAGATCACTACGGTGACCGGTCCGGGCAACATCAAGTTCTTGCCTCCGCCAGAGCGTCTATGCACAGAAGCAGCTGCCACCACGAGATGCAGAGGAGGGACTTCCAGCGCCCCACAACATCCCCTAGAGGATGATCTCATGCCAGACTTCTTCACTCAGCAGGAGCATGGGCAGACATCGCAGCCTCAGGACCCGATCGAGATGTTCCTTCCGGAGTACTCTAGTGAGTATGATTTTCCACCTCTATCTGCAGATGCTTCTGAAGGGGAATACAGAGCATGGATGGTGGAGACACAAAAGAAGAACCACAGCATGATGCAGAGAATTTGGGGTGCATTAGCAAAGATCAGATGCCCACGACCACCTCCTTGTTTCTGGGCGGAGCCGACCGCGAATGCTGACAGAGCCGAGGACGATGATCCCGTTGTTACTGGACACGGGACCTCAGAGACAACTGATACATAGGAGTTATCCAATCCTGATGCGCGTATTGCACGACGTAGGCGACGAACTGGCCAAAGCAGGAACGTTAGCCAGGATGACCCCCCTCGCTGAGCAGCGTATTCCCTCTACCCATTGTCCTATCCACATTTGATTTTCTTTTTTTACGTACGTTTTTACCTTTCCCTCCGATTTATTCTCACACCGAGACGTTGTGAAGTAAGTATGGGGGAGAGTAGCTACTAACGACGTTTGTCTTCTTTTGGTTATGTTTGCTTTCTTTGGATTTTGTTTTTACATTTCCCGAGTCGTTTAGTCGAGTCTAAAAAAAAAAAAAAAAAAAAAAAAAAAGAAAAGAAAAGAGTGTGTTTGTTTTTCGTTACATTTACGAACCTTCTTCATCTGAGTGACCATTATTGCAGAATTATTTCCTAATCAGACTAATGAAAAATCCATATGTTGACCGGCTAATCAGAAACACCCACGTCTCCAGAAGAATCTAGATAGCCTGAGCTAATTTTTTAGTTCTTCCTTTTACCTCATCATTGCGATCAGTGACTTCAGAGCTTGACTCCTCATTCGTATCTGACAAGGACAACCTGTGTAAAGTATGATTTTCCTCTCCCGGTCCCAAAAATAAATTCATCTATATATATAAATAATACGAATGGCACGGAAGTGAACCGGGGATTCGGTGGCAAAAACCATCCATACTCGCGTCTCATGAACCGTTAATTCTTATAATAAAAAAAAAAAAAGAGAAGATGAATAAAATGAATAAGTCTTGGGGAGAGGAAAAATACCGAAAGGATTAAAGGTTGGTTTGTACGATATCGAAAGGGAAAGAGTCTAGAAGGCTCTTGGCACTGTTATCTTTGATGATACCCATCGATGATGGCTTTCGGACTATTTTGTGAGACTTTGGGGCGAATCTGGGAAAGCTGCGATAATTGCGTAGAAGTACATAATGGTATGTTCTGGATTTGGTGAAGCAATACGTGGATTACTAAGTTGAGGGGTCATTGCGATATTCTATAGAGAAGGTAAGTTCTTGTGTTGTCAAAACTTCTTCCTTATTCTTAGATTTTTGTTTGCTTGAGGACAAGCAAAAGACTAAGTCTGGGGAGTTGATGAGTTGCGTTTTTGACGTTTTCTAACTCGTGCTTTTTGTACATAATCGAGTCTTTATAGAGTGTTTTAGTCTCTTAGGAGTCATTTCAGGTCTAAAAGCATTTCGGGACGGAGTCCGGAGGCCTAGAACAGAAAACGGTGAAACCGAGCAAAAAAAAGATGGGATCGATCGATTCACCACCTGGATCGATCGATCCACAAAGCCGGCCATTTGTTGGAGAGCGCTGACCGATCCAGACTGACCGATCTAAGAAAAAAATGGGATCGATCGATCCACCTGCCTGGATCGATCGATCCACCCTTTGCAAATAGTGTAAAAACGTGTTTCTTACTATTTCACCAAACTTTTGTCTCCCTTTGACGCCCAAAACTCAAAAATAACTGGTTTTTGACCAGATGTATCATATCCTCTTGTCTCTCTACTACTCTATTTGATCTTGGTGATTTGTAAGCTTGGAAAGCAAACATTTGATTCTATATATTGGAGAAGTTTTCTTAATCTCTTTTCTATTTATGTTTTGTTAATCATGTGTTCTTCATCATCTCTCTGTATTTGTTCTACAATTATGAGTGAATAGTTTCTTAGTTAAGCCAAGGGTGTTAAATGGATTTCATGATTTAACGGTTTATGATAGATTAAACGGGGGTTTATTCGGTGGATTCTTCGTCTAGGTTATTCTTAATGCTTGAATTAAATTGATCTCTTAGTTCATGATCTTAGGTTATCTAACGCACGAGAGTGTTTATTTAGATGCCGGAAATATCCTAGATGAACAAAGTGTCCTTATCCAACGGGAGTTGATGTTAAGGCGTTTTTGTGAACTTATCAAATCGGACTAGAAAAGCATGCTTAGAACCTTTGAATTCAACGGGAGTTAGTCTTCATAGTTTTAAGCATAGGGATTAATACTCTGGGAGGAGGTTAATCTATTATTAGGTTTGAGTTCTAGACGATTCTTAATGCAAACCCCTATTTAAGATGCATTAACCGTTGTTTGTGATTTCCCGCAATGTTACCCGAGGCTTAACGCTTTCTTAATTTGAATTTACACCGTTTTAGTTGTCGTTCTTAGTTTCGAAACCATAAAACCAACAAAAATTTGTCATTCGTCTTAGCTTTAATTTCATCATGCATTCTCATAGTCGTAACGTTTGGTCCTTATGGATTCGATCCCTACATTACTACTTCGTATTGATGTGCACTTGCGGTAGTTACATATAGGGTTAAAATCTGAGCTCATCAAAAGGTCTTGTGACTCGGGATGTCGGTTTTCCGGAGGGGGGAATGGTTTTCCGTCATTTGTCGCGGAGCTGGGTCCCTTTGAAGCTTGGCTAGGGGAGAGTTGAAGGCAGCTTGAGCGATCCTGAGCTCCCTGAACTGGATATTTCTCTCGTGAGATATTTCGTCTATCTCGTCGAGTAGCATTTGAAAAAGAGCCAACACATCTTTATGTGGGATCGAAGCTCCTAGCGGATTGTTATAGAGGGGTGGTGGTGGTGGCAGCACGGCGTTCGCGTTAACGGGGGTCCTTCCGTTTAGGTCTTCGGGATCGTCCCTGATGGGAGATCGATCGGGCGGTGTTCCTGACATCGCCGAGAAGCTTTGCATGGTGAGATTTCCTAACTCTCCCCACAGACGGCGTCAATTGTTGAAAGCGGTTCGGACACAACAAATTAAAAGAAAAGAGGGGATCGGGAAATCTCGGTCGAAGTACAATGAGTTGTTAGTGATCAAAGGCAAGAAACTAAGAATACAAGCTAGAAGTCCCGAAGCTAGGGTTCTTAGGTCTCTTGCGGCAAAGTGGATGTGTCCTCCGAATGATGTGGCTTTCAGTATTTATAAGACTTTGAGGCGGTCTCCTTTCCTTATTTGTCGGAGATCGGAAAAAGGAGACCTTCCTTTTTCCTGGGAAGCAATATGGAAGGATTCCCCTTTTATCGGAGTTGATAAAGGGAAATCTT
>PKMM01034297.1:589516-620568 GCA_002933915.1 Eutrema heterophyllum
TTATTGAATATTTATTTTACAATATATATTTTATTCTGTAAATTATATTTGTTTTTGTAATTGTAAATTCTTAAAATTCATGATGGGTATAATTATTTTTTACCTAATAAAAAAGTTAGTTTTCAAACTTTTTAAAATATGAGTTAGTTTTTAAAATATATAAAAATTTTGGAATATTAAATCAAATTTCTTCTATTTAAAATCTAGTGTAAATTATAATAAATGATAATGGATCCCATCTTTTAGCTGTGACTTGTGAGAACTAAACACGTAGGACAACATGAAAGAGATAAAGAAGACTAATCAAACAAATAAGTTTTAAATACAAAAAAAAATTGACATAAAAAAAGAAGAAAATATCTGAAAGTGATATATCTTCTATAGTACAAAACTTATTTTTCGATTATTAGTTTTAGTCCTTAAAAATAATATATTTTCAATTAAATCTATTAATATCTTTTACCAAAAAATAAAATGTATGATTATAGGTTAAATTAGAAAATCATAAAAATCGTATATACTACTAATATTTGAGAAAAATAAAAATATTAAAGCTTAATAGTAGCCAGAACTTAATAGAAATGTGTTGTTTGAAAAGAAAAATAAAAAATCAACAATAATAGCCAGAAAGCCCAACCTAATCCGCTCTGAGCCCCACTCATTAAACAATTTTTTTTTTTTTTGAGGAAAAGCCCCACTCATTAATTGCTCGACTAGTTTATCCTTTTTTTTTTGTTGAATAGAATGTAAAATTAATTAAAAAAAAAGTTTTATACAATGAATGCTACTAGTGTTTAAATTTTTTGAAACCAAAATTAGAGAGATAAGAATTCCTATTACATTTATCTTGTCGCAAACCAAATCTTCATTCCTTGGTTATATCTTGCATCTTCGTTTTTGCGGATGGTCAACAATCTGTTTTGAATTTGCTTGTCGATAGTTTTCACTGAGAAAATATAGGAATTTCGTCATGTTTTTTTTTCTCGCCATATGCAGTAGTTTCACTAGATTGTAATAGGAGTTTATCCTTTTTTCATATAACTATAATAATGTTCATTTTCATTTTTATTTTCATTTTCATTTTCATCTGTACATCCCTTATCCTTCGGTTTGAATTCTCTTCGGTCTTTAGTTTTCATTTCAGAACATGATCCACCAAAGAATGTAAACTAAGAATGAGATTTCACCTGAAATTATTCTTCCATTTAATGTATAGTTTATAATAGTAGTCAAAATATACAAATATATGTCTTCTATCGTTATCATCAAATTAGATAAAGTTTTTATATGTTAAAGCAAATAAATCAAAGCCCATGTGGAATTAAATGTAGAAGAGACAAGAATGAAAATAGTAAATAGTTGGAGGGAAGAGAATAGCCTTTTTGACCCGAACCAAGGGCGATCGGTCTTCTCCGCAGTGAATTTAATTACTTTGTCTTTCTCTTTGTTGGATTCACGAATCTAGTTGGTTGGAGTGTGGATCACTCAATCAAAAAAAATTAATCTTTTTTTCTCTAATAAAAATATAAGATACCATGAAATAAATTTAAAATTGATATATGTAAATTTATTATTCTAAAACATCTTATATATAATAAAACAGAGAAAATATCTAATATCGCCATCAGATATGTTGGGGTAAACTAGTATGTCTAAAACTATCTAGATATTTGTTCCAAAACGTTGCAAAACCTAGCTAAATTGGAGTTTTTTTTGTAAGTGCTGCTTAATCTAATCATAAGAGTATGACCAAATTTAAAAAAATACAAATAATGTGATTATGCTTTTTGCAACGCGAGTCTGACTAATCTTAGCTAAATCGTGTTAAAAAGCATAAGATTAGTCATAACTTAGCTAACTCGTGTTAAAAATCATAAGTATTACTATTTACGGATGATTAGTAATATCTATGATATATTTGTTCATACGAATCCTCCATAAATAGTACACTTGTATTTTCTCCACGAATCAAATCATGACTTTGGTCCGCATAAAGATGGCATGCAGTGTATAAACTAATTAACTAAATATAACATATCACACATTACATTTAATATTTAAAAGGTAGATGTTAAAACCAAAAAAAAAAAAAACGGTAAGATGTATAAATATAACATCTGTGATTAAGAGTGTGGTGGGTTTTTGGTCCACCGAGTCAAATAGCAACATTGATTTGAAATCGATATAGTTGTACCCACAGGGGAACCATGTGGCTTCAAATATGTTTTAACTAATTGGAGACGATTGATAATGATTGAACAAGAAGGTTTATTCACACCCTCTTTCTCTCTTTTTATTCATCACTCTTTTACATGTCTCTTTGAGTTTGGACCAATTTATCCCAAAGTCCTAAACCCAAAACCCCCTCCACACCGGTTCTGGCTCATGGGCCTCGTCCTACGGCGCCATTACCGTCGTTTCATTCCAACTCTCATCGTATTTGCTTTCCTCTTTCTTTTCTTCTCCTCCGCCGCCGCCGTGTCTCTTAACAGTAAGAATCCACATAATAAACTTTTGATCTATCATTTTTCATAATCTATACAGCATAGTTTTTATGATATTATGTTAATTTATATGGAATGTTATTCCTTAACTATAGTGGCAGTTTCAAACTCACTTAAGCAAAATGTTTTGTTGCTTAAAATAAGAAGAATAAGACCAAAAAAAAACAAACCCATCTTCTTTATTCTTGCATATTTGACTAGAGAGTGAGTTAACTAGGTCGCTAAACCAGGTCGAAGGCTTGGGCAGGGACCGGGTTTACCGGGTCGGATTGTAGATCAGAAGCAGTTAGGCGGGCCGGGCTCGGCGCCTCCGAGGTGTAAATCGAAGTGCGGGAAGTGTGAGCCATGTAAAGCAGTTCACGTTCCGATTCAACCAGGTCTGATTACGCCATTGGAATATTACCCCGAAGCTTGGCGCTGCAAGTGTGGCAACAAGATCTTCATGCCCTAACTTTATCCTCAAACAATTAGTGAAGATAAAGAAATTAGTCTTTTTTCATTTCTCGTGATTAATTTGTTTCTTTTTCTTTCTTATATAGTATTTGTTTATTAGTGGTTGGTTACAAAAAAGAGGCTATCTGTATAAAAGGAGGACGAAGACGATTGGAATGCAAGAGCTAAATATTTGATGCCCCTCATCTTTCGTTTTTCTCATCATTAGTCCTCATCATTATTTTCAATTTATATGATTAAATTTGTGTTACTTAATTAAAACGTCATCGTTAATGTGGACTTCAATTTGGTAGAATGCTTGTATGTTATTAACAATTATCTTTTGATAAATCGTTAGCTTTTACATTCTCAGAAGCAAAAAGAAAAAGAAAATTTAGAAGGTTTTATAAATATCATAGTAGTTTTAACCACAAAAACAAAAATATGATACTACTTATTGTAAGATATATAATATGATTTGAAAATATATGTGATCATTACAATATACACATTGCATTCCTTATTAAGTGCCTTTGCCCCTTATTGTTAGACAACTTTCTCTAGTTTTATTATATATGCTCCTAATATGTTTGGACCCATAGGTTTTAATTGGTCTCTCGAGTCGACACCCATTAGGCCATTACTTTTTTTTTTTTTTTTTAAAGAGTACTTTATTCATCTTCTTTCTCCAAAATGGACATCATTTGGAACTACAATGAGATTTTAGCACAAAGATGAAACTAAGATTACAAACAAGACATATTTTTGAAACGAGTGTGAAGCAAAATATGAGTCACATGAAGAACTGGTATCTTGAAGCTGATGACGATTGCACAAGGAGAAAAAGTAGTGAAGTCACCTCTTGATTAATTTGAACCAAGTATAAATAAAAAACTCATAGACTTGAGAATATGGCATATTATGCTTGGTTTCTTCTCGATCCAAGCCTAAAAGTTTTGCTCCAATAAGAAGCTGGATTTCTTTGACAATAACCTGAGAAGGTTTTGATGAAGCTGTATGCAAGCGGGAGTTTTGTTCTTTCCACAGAAAATAAACAACCGTTTGGAAAATCAGATTGCAAATGAACTTAAGCTTTCCATTCCTTGACGACGATCTCACCCAATCAACAATATCATCGAAGGCTGATGGAGGAGAAATATCATGGTGACTAAAGAAGGAGTCCATATCTCATGAGAATAAGAACAATCAAAGAAGAGGTGATTCTTGTTTTCGACTGATGATCTCACCCATTAGGCCATTACTTGTGTGTAAATTAATCCATTATTAACCAATAAAAAGATCATATCTATAATAACGTACTTGCCCCGTTACACGTCTATATATTGCAGGACTGTTTTATAAATGAAAAGAAAAAGTGAATAATTGTATATAATTTGATGACACATGAGAATAGTCAAGACATTTATAGTTCGCAGATTTTTTTCCCCCAAAATTTAACACAAACTCGCAGATGTACTCGTGTGCACTGCATACCCTGTTTCTTGCATATAATATTGTCCGACTTTGTTTTTGTATGCCTGATTAACTTTTTACTTTTGAAAATGTATAGTCTCCTCGTGTACATCTCACCCTTCGATTATAGGTGCTTTTTCAGATTTTTTTTTTTTTGGGGTGTTATGATATATTTTAAAGTTTTCTTGAGCTTTGCAGCAAGATATGTCTACACATTTATATGATTTTATATTCTTAATCGAAAAAAAATTGGAGAAATGATATATCAATCGTATGATGCTAGTGCGTTACGTAATGCAACGGTAAACACCTCCATTAAACAAAAACAAAAAAAAAAGAGAGAGAGACATGGAGACACCCAAAAAAATTAGACATTCGAACTTATGTGTCATGTTGTGATTGATAATTAAATTTAAAAAAAATTAATATTATTTTTGATAAGGGTGTCTCACCAATGTGGATGGTCTACATGATATTCCAAGTTGTGCACATAAACCAAGGCAAGCGTACGAAACACACGAGTTGGTCGTTTACTTACAGAGTCAAAGTCAGTTTTTTCACATGCACGCGGGGCCTCTTTCTACTATTTGTTCTTGACTTATAAAGTAATGCATTAAATTGAATAGAAACAAAATTGAGAGATTAGTTCTATTTTTTTTTTTTTATAGTAAATGTTAAAATGTGATTCATTAATCATATTCATATATCAATGAATGTGATCTGATTTTTATCCTTTTAAATGTCACTCTTTCACTTCTAGGCTAAGTTTGCATCAGAGTCCTTGACTATTTGAAAGGCTGTAAATGGTTTAATTAGCTCGAGAATAGACAATCGCTAGAACAAACATGATAAATACAGTTAGTGTACAACATGTACTGCAAATACAGTAAAATTAAAGTTGAATGGTGATTTGAAAATACAGAATAGTCATTTTTTATTTTCTTTACTATTTAAAATACAAAAAAAGATTCTTTCTGATCATCAATAAAAGTACTGCGTAAAAAAAAAATTAACAAAAAAAAAATCATAATACAAATGCGGTGCCGCACTCAAATAAGAGTGTATGCACGTTATTTATACGACATGGGCAAACTGAATATTTGTGAAGAAATTACAAAAATAAATCGATAATATGATAAAAATACCGATACAAGAATTTGGAAAAGAACAGATTTGTAGAGGCGAGACGTTCTTTCTTTAATTCTGAAAACGCCCCGTAGTGTGACGGTTGCATGACGTTTCGAATCTCATGATACAACTGTATTTTTCTTATGATTCGCATCACCCAAAATCATAAACGTTCGAACCATTTTTTTGTGTTGTATTCTTGTAGAAAAATAATGAAAAACAAAAAGAGGAAGATGAAGGGGATAATAAACAATTTTTTTGTTGCCAATAGAATGAGAGAGACAAGAGATATAAGTCTCAATTATATTCTCCATAATACTCCATTAATCTAATTTAATATGAGTCATTATGATGAATTGTGGATGTTACACAATTGATTTTACTAAATCAATTATTCATTTGAAGATAAGAGTTTATTTCTTGACCAAGTTTAATTCTCTATTGATTAAGAAGAATTATATACTTTTTGACCAAGTTTATTTTTCTATTGATTAAGAGAACTTTTTGACCAAATTTAAATATATGTAGTGATCAATTGCATAAATAAAAATTTGATGCAAAAAGACAGGTTATTGGATCAATGTCCATCTACCTAAACCCACGCCAAAACTCACAACTCATCATGAGCCTGTACCGACTCGTCTCGGTGCGCGCGCATGTGGTTTAGCATTGATTCACTCTTCTCTCATTTCGAGTGTTCTTAAGGTTATTAATCTTGTTAGGGCTTCTCTACTATATATACAAGAGGATTTCACTTCCAACTTCTAAGGTGGGACAAATTACATTTGTTCTATTTTATGTTTATCAAGCAACCCACTTTGGATATCAATTTCTCATTCAAACAAACTCTGTTTTTGACATATGAATACACTATGTTATAGTGCTCACGATGAAGAATCCAACGATTCCAAGATCTAGCCATTCCGACAACTGAGTTACCCGGAAAAGCATCCAGAATACTGGCCAAAACCATTTTTCTAAAAAAAAGTTCCAACAAAGAGGAGGTCAGATTATGGTACATGCATAACGACACAAATAGTTTGCCTACCGTGGGCAAAAAAATGTCTCGTACCATTTTAGTATTAAAAAAGCCAAAGTTATAATCATAATTGAACACTAAAGATGCAATGATAAGAATATCTGAGTTCTGAGACTAATCTAAACTTCGGTTCGAAATCTCGGAATTTCAGATATAGCATCTTTAGAGCATTTAAAAAAAAAAGCTAAAATAATGATAATAATAATAATATATAGCGAATGAATAACACAGGTGATAATTTTCGTCAATGAAAAAGGAACAAAAAATACAAAGACATTAGAAAGTGCATTGTCAAATCAATCACATCAAGATGTTGCTATGCTTTTTTCACAAGTTTTTATCTTTTCTTTTATATCATCAGAAAACGATCTTCTTACAAGACAACATCCTCATTACGCTTGGAAACTCGAGTCTCTCACGCTTGAAAACTTCAAAAATTTAGTAGTTAAACTAACATTTTGACATTCGGTCACTTTTATTTCATCTTCGTGCATTCAAATATCTTTCGGAAACACTTCAAAATTCTTGGAAGAACATTCGTTCGTGTTTACTCACTTAAAAAGCTCATTTTTTCGTCTTTTCCGTCTTTCGACAATTCATCAGTCAACATCTTCGAAAACATGAACATATGAAAAAAAAAAAAAAAAAAGAGAATAAAACTCTTGCACAAAGTTAGCTTTAACTTGCATCTTTCCTTACGTAGATAACAAGATTATTAATTTGGTTAGTAACTAGTAAGGGTAACCTTTTGAATTCTTAAAATCACCAACGTAGTATAAGTGTCTCGGTGTTCTATAATCTGACACAAAGGGCTGATCTATGAGCTTCATGGCGATAGAAGGATTAAAGGCTATACAACACAACCAACATGGAAACACTTCAATTTTTTCGTAAAAAATTGAGCCATATTAACATTATGGTTAGAACCAGAGTCTCATTTCGAAAGGATAACCCACTAAAGTCATCAATGCTTAAGTTCTGGTTCTCAAGAGTTTCTCTTACCCTCTTGTATCTTAATTACCCTTTTCGCGATAATCACCTTGTGGTAATAAACAAATGAAGTCCATTAATCATGTCTTTTGATGAAGTAGAGCCCGATGGGCTTGGGCCAACTGATGAATCAATGTAAAATTCATAGATCCATTTGTACTTTGAATACTGCTATTTGTATATAAAAAATGAAATTAAATCGAATAACAAAAACAAAACTGAAAATTCAATAAATCTTATATAGAAAAGAAAAGTTTAACTCTCTCCCTATTGGACAACATGTCTGCCATTTAATTTTTTTTCTTCTTAAAATTAAGATTTACCAAATAAATTGCATAAAACATCGTTAATTAAGACATTTATTTCTACATAGAAATTTAAGCGAATAGATTGCAAGAATGTGATGTTCAATTTCATACATGAGACAAGCAAGACCATTTTTTTGAGGGATGCTCCCAAGAAATATGGAAAATGGACCCACCAGATTACCACCTTTTTTTTAATAACATATATAACTTCAAAATTGAACTTTTTTAACAAAAAAAAACACTAAAATAAAAACAAAATTACAAACACCAAGTTTTGTTTAACCAACCACCCCTTACAAAGGGCCCATTTCACCCTATATATACCATATCCAACAGAAGCCCTCAACTTTTTCCAAGTTCTAATTTGGCCCCATAAGTTAAATATCAGCCCGAAAACAGTCGCTCTTAAGTCTTAAGCTACTCCTTCATATCCTATATCTGTTATTCCTCTCGGCAGTAACAGCAAGAAGCCTTGAGACACCTTGTGTCCACATTTCATACTCTCTCTGGCTCCTGCACTCAAATTCTACAATCCCGCGCAGAACCGTCTTCAATCCAAAGTATCTCAAATCCTCTCCTCCTTCCAGCAAATGACGGCCTGACCAAGCCGGTACGTTTCTAATCACCTCAATCACAACATCTGAAGGAATTTTTTAGAAGACAAACGATCAGGCAAATATAAACTATAAAGGGAGAATGTATCCAAGAAGAGTCTTGATGTTCACATTCAAAAGAAAGACAAAAAAAAAGTTAGGGATGGAGTCTTCTTTTGTTTTGATCTTCTGGTCACTTTAGTCCCAAACCCCTTTTGCTTTTTTTTTTTATAGTTTCTTTTCTTCTCAAATCCCCAAGTTCAAAGTAGACCCACATCAAAGTTTTGAATTCTCATATTATTGATAGTATTAGAAGACTGTGACAAAACTAAAGCTTTCACCTTTAGTTATGTCACATCAGTACTATGACAATATCAAACCAATTCTCTGTTCTTGAACCGATTAGAATCTTGAATGATGTTATGGAGGCTGAATTGAACCGAAAACATCATTCAATTTTCTAATCGGATTTAGAGAAATCTAGCACCAGATGTTCGCGATTATTTTTAGTAATCGATAACTGTATTCATAAAAAGGGTGAATGTCTCTTACTCTTTTTCTTCTTTGTGAAGGTCCCTCCAACATGCCTGCTCTTCATCTTCAACATAACCTTCATGTTCAACAATCAAAACCATAAGGGTGATGCCAAGAAATGGTTTTAATCAAAGACTAAAGCAGACCATAAATTTGTTTTTTTTTTTATCCTTATTTTCTTTTCTGCTTTCTCTTCTTTTCTTGGTCTCTGAAATCTCTTTTTCATGTTTTTGCTTTGTATTCTTTTAACAAGATCACACTCATGTGGGTGACAAAAGTTCCCACTGATTCGCTAATAATGTATCTCTCTTCTCTTTTAATCTTTTTTTCTCTCTTCAAAGTTCATCAGATTAATGACATCATTGCTCAAAAAAGAGATCGAAGAAACTCGAGAAACAAGAGAGAGAGAATCTAACCTTATTTATCCTGTTTATGTAAACAGAAACTATTTTCCAATGAAGATCACCTGCCAAAACCATAACATTAGACCCCTCCAAGAAAAAGATCCAAGAAACAAACTCTCACTAGAAATTACAATTTTTACCTTTGCGGGTGCGTTTGAGGAGTTGGCAACCTCGAGCAAGCCATTCTCTGCTGCAATGTCCCAAGAAATTATCTTCAGCTACAAATTCGCCACTGTGACTGCTGCTCGAGCTGCCATTGCTACCGTTACCGTTATTATTACCATTGCTGCAACCTCCAGGATTGATTCCTTTATCCATTGGGATAACTGATGCAATGTTCCACACCTCCTTCATCGCCCTCGCCTTCAATGTAGCCACTCCTCTCAGAGCTACACCAGAAACAAACAAAAAGACATTCAATTTTAAACGTGTTTTTGCTATTTAAATATTTCAAACTCTAAACAATGGGCGAAAAGAGCCCTTGATTCAGTTTTGTTAGTCAATGTCGAAACTTTAGTGAATCCCTTCATAGATTCAAGTCAGAGACTGATAATGCATAAGGAAATTTATCAATGATAAGATGTTTTTCTTTTTCTGATTTTGGGCAAAACCCTTGATCAGTTTTAAAGTTTTTGAGTCAAATTCAGAATCACCAAAAAGTTCATGAACAGAGAAATTAATAATAAGAAAGAACCTGTGGCTGCTCCGGCGGTTAATGTCATGATATCTCCGGCGGATCGAACATTCACCGCGGAGCTAACAACGGAGGCTAAATAGTCCCTCTCAGCTCCCATCACTTCCGCAGCCTCAACGCACTGAGCAGCCACAAGGGTTGCAGCAGAAGCCACGGCCATGTCTGTTTTAGCCATGTGCTCATCTTTTCCAGAGCTCGACGAAGCGGCGGTTGCAGCCGCGATTGCAGCCACCGCGGCGGCCACGCCGGCGACGGAGACAGCGGCGTGAATCTGAGCGTTGTGGCCCCGCGTCTCCTCCTTCTTTTTCTCTCTCCGGTCTTTTAGCCACCGACCCACCGTCTTGGACTGTGTGGTTGTTGCCGTGATAGGTCCCGGAGTGTTCGCCGTTGAACGGAATTGAGAGTTGAAGTTCTGTGTGTTATTGTTTGATAGGCAAAATTGCTGCATAGGCAAATGTCCAAATTTGAGTAATTGAGTAAATTGATAAAATCTAATTGAGGAAAGTCTTCAAAGAGTGATGAACAATGACAAGAAAAAAAGACGCAAACAAATCGAGTAAAGGGATTATAGAGATTAAAATAGACCGAAGAGATATTCTTCTAATATAATAATCATAAAAACTTAAGTTTCCGAGAAAAGAAACGTTTAATTCCATGAATGTTCATCGAAGAAATAAAAAAACGAAGATATTATCATCTCCGGGTATGTTTGGGTACAGAAAAATATAATTTTTATTTTTAAATCAAGAACATTTACATGGAGAGAAACGCTAAAACGCAGAAACCAGACAATAATGAGAATGTTTAACCTTAATGTCGTCGACTTCCTGCGGCGAAATCGGAGGACTGTCGGTTAAAGAACCGTTGAGAGGACCGCTGCTGCTGTGAGAAAGCCGACCAGATGTTCGTGGTGACACTTCCTGCTGCAAACAGAGGCAAAGACGCATAAAAAGAAAGAAGAAGACAAATTAAACAACAGTGGACTTGTTAGCTTTTTGACTCCAAGAAAACTCCAAACTTTTGTGATTATGCATATAGGGCCCCAGGAAAGGTGAGTGTTTTTAGAAATCATATCAGTTTTATTAAGGAAGATGTATGATTAATAATCATTGCGCGTGAAAAATCCTTCCTTTGATTCAACCCACTGAAAAAATGTCATGATTCATTAACAATATAGCTAATGAAAAAAAATGTGATCTTTTAGCCCAGAAATCGTACAATTACTCATGAAATTGGAATGACCGAGTTGGAAATTTCGATGAAATTGAGTACACAAAGAAACAAATTTTAGAAATTGAGAATCGGGACAGAAATTTGTCAACATTCTTCGTTTTGTCTGCAAATGCTCTGTTTTTTTCTACCTGAAACCCCCCCCCAAAAAAAAAACAAAGAATGAAGAGAAAAAGATAAGAAAAACAACTCACAGACTGAGACAAGATACGGTCCATGACCAACTGAGAAGTTTCAAAGGAAGCGAAGGAGAAAGGGTTCCCGGAGACAAGACCGTCGTCCTCCGCCTCGCCGCTGGCGATAGGTTCCTCTTCGAGAATGACGGTGTCGCTTGAGGTCTTCGAAGGAGCGAGGGCCTTGGACACCTCGAGAGCTGAGACGCTCCAGGAACGAGAGAGAAACTCCATCGGCTCTAACGGCGTCTCCGGTGCCCGGAAAACCGGGTCGGGTCGCCATTTTTCAAACACGGATTTTTCCATTTAGAGAGAGAGAGAGAGAGAGAGAGAATGTTAGGGGTTTAATTGAAAGATGGAAGCGAAAGATGTGAATGGCTGCGATTTATAGAGTGTGAGAGTAATATATCACTCACATTGCTTTTTCCTCTTCCGCTTCAGTGCTTTGCTTTACTCTCTCTCTCTCCCTTGAAAAAGAAAATTAGTTCGCTAATAAAATAAGGGTTTCAGAGATAATTAACTGAATCCACAGCTAATTTTCGGGTAAATTAATGTTTAATCCTTCTATTTCATAAATAAATGGTATTTTAACATATTTCACGTATATTAAGAAAATATTAAAAATTCAATATTATCTTTTATTAATACACTAAACAATTTTTTCTTTCTAATTAATACATTAAACAACAAGCGTAAAATTAGATTTTTGTTCAAAATTATGCATTAAAAACATAAAACGACACTCTTTGTGAAACAAAAATAAAACCTTAAAATGACACTGAAACGGAGAGAGTATTATTTATGTTTAGATAGTTGCATGACTTAATTTTAGAAAGAAAAAAAAATCATATAGAAATGTTTCGGTTTCTTCAACAAAAAGCAAAATTTGGTTCTCAAAACAAAATAAAAAATTTGAATAATAATTAGAACAATCGAAGGAGCTCTGAATTCTATCTTAAAAAAAATAGTGAATTAACAAGACAACAAATACAGTGAACAAACTTATATAAAAACATTATTTTAAACTTGATAAAAGTACAAATAAACAAACGAAATACAAAAACCCAAAATAAGAGGAAAAAAATGGAAATAAAAAGGAGAATGACGATTCAGAGTTCACGAAAGAAGAAATAAAATGGTTGTGAAGATGATATAATTAAATTATCCTAATCCGCTTCGACGTTTTATTTTTTCATTTATGTAAACAGCTTATTTTTTTTTAAAATAATTATTATAATAAACCATATACTAAACCAACAACTAAGCCTATTTGGCCGATTTAGATCACGTAAATCGGGATTCCGATTTATCTCACCGATTTTGATAAAAATCATTTTGGTCATGACCGATTTGGCGCCTAGCCGGGCACCTAGGCTTTGCCTAAACCGATTTTTATAACATTGCTTAAAATAGTGAATAGTGACGAGATAGAGGAATGACTTCACTAATAATAAATCATGGTAAATTCTAATTTTTAAGCCTACCATAAGCAAATATTATTTTCAAAGAAGAAAGTAAATACTGTAGAATTTAGAATTGAAGGGAGCTCTGGCTACTATCTTAAAAGAGTGATAAATGGAAAGAAGACATAAATGCCTCAGGAGATTTTCTCATGAGTCCATGTGTGATCCCGCAAAATGAGGCAACTCATTATTGATATATTGGCAGAGAAAGGTGTAACGAACTTAAGATCATCCATTGATTCTTGTGTAAATTAAATGAGTTGGGATATTTTTTAAGACCATGATTTGGTTCAGCGCTTCATATATGTATAAAACAAAGAAGTTTAAGATTTCTAAGTCCATAATTTTTTAGATCAAATGTTAAATTTTGTTTCTCACTATCACACCGGTATTTGAACTTGTAATTTTGAAATTTCCTTTTTTGGGTAGCATACTAGTTGAACTATCAACGCTAGATCATGATGGAGTTTTACTTGATATATGGTTCGTGTGAATAAATTTTACATTATCTTCAAAAAAAAAAAAAAAAAAAATGGTTCGTGATAGAGGATGCACATGTTATTTTGGTTGATATATACATTCAGTCATTCACATGGTTAAATAATATGTATTTTAATAATAAAAATTCGTAGTCAAAATCTATCTTTTTATTTGCAAAAACTATGGATGATAAACCTATAAATAAATTTGTTTATTTATCACCTGATTTTTTAAAACAACATTCATGCGTGTTTTTTTTATTAATATCATATTATTTTATCCGAGAAAATATACTATTTATTTATGGGTTTTGCCACCGTTTTAAAAAAAAAATCAATTTTGTTATAAAATTTGGTTAATTTAAACAAATTTATAAATTAGGTTATGCTTTAATTTGGTCTTTGTGTTTGAAAAATAATTAAACCACAAAACGTGAGCACCGATTAAGAAAATTTGACCAATAACTAAACTGGATCTTCTATATAAATTCCGTCTAGTCAAATTTATATCCAAGAAAAGGAAAAACAACTAATATATAGTGTGTTTTGAAATGATATTGCTTTCTTTGGTTTCCATGTAATCATTCTCTATTCATGAGATGTATATTGGCTAAAAAAACTCAACTGCGTTCATAGGAAGACTTAACATTATATTTTGGTAAAAAAAAAAAAAAATAGACATAACATTATTTCGTTTTGCATTTCATGTGAATAATCTTTTTTTACTTATGAACCTAAAGTGCTAGCCCGCAAACGATTTATTTTCTTTTGTTTACTCTTAGGTTTTTGTAATAATATAACATGATAGTATGATACCAATATCACATGGCTCCCATCAACGGCAGAGGACGGACCTACAGTTTTGTGTTCTGAATCTGATGGTTGACCTGGACCGAAGAGCAACAGAAAGAGTACGAAAAGACACGTGGTCGATACAGAGTGGAGGTGTAGGTTAGTGGACCAAGGGATAACCTCAGCAGAATTTGTCTCATTTGGTTAGAGAGTGTACTGAATTAGGGATGGGACGGATAGGATAATCGAGAAATTTTTAAAATTGTTTTTAAAAAGGCGATCAAACACACAAAAAAATACAAAACGCGAATACATCCACCCCAAGAGAAATCATGGATGGTGATACTAAAATCTTTTACAGTCGATTTCTTCTTCTACCATGCCGTATCGTTTTGAAGAAGAATCGGCCGAAAACCTCAAATCTTCCACCTATGGTTTCTTCAGATTCATGACATTATATATTTGTTTTGTGTAACGTGTCTAATTGTGATCACGTTGATAAGGTTGTCGAAAAAAAGAGATCTAGCACTATAAAGCTGGATCGGATCACAAATTCTTTTGGGCCGCTTAATGGGCCAGACCTTGGGCGAACCTTTTTTTGTTGTCTTCAGGAATATCTCTATTTTTTTTTTTTTTGTCAACTAGGAATATCTCTATATAATAACAAGTACATTGTCCAAAACTACATGCGTCCTTTTGATGTTGAAAAAAACTTTCTCAAAAACTACATGCGTCCTAAGTTATAGGAAATGATTCATATTGGGTAGCAAATTGTATCTACGTAACTGATCATACAGATCAACCTCTTTGATGCCGTGTGTATATTAACACGATGAGTAAAATAAATACAAACAACAATCACACGTCAAAACACAATTCGTTAGATACTTCAACGCTTGATTTTGAAACATTTGAAATTTTCAAAGTATTATCTAGCTTCTTTGTTAAAGCGCTTCCTGTATTATGGAATTTTTTATATATTGTTTGCTATCAAATTACTTGCGGGAAAAAAGAAGAAGAAGCAACCTCTAAGTTCTAAAATTCGGCCAACTCGGCCGATTAGACGTTGTCCAGGCGCTGAGCGATCAGCCACTGTACCGATTTTATCTGTACGGCTACATTATACGGTTTGATCATAAACCGCTTTAAATCCACACCAATAGTTAACTTATAACTTACAAATTATTACTATGGGGCTTAAGTAAACAAAAAAGCTCAGTTGTTGTAAAATGTGATGGTATACGAATCCTTGTTTTATAAGCCTTTCGTTAAGCTTCCTTCTTCTTTAAGAACCGATGTAGGACACATAGCTCACATCGTTCACTAAAGGTATTGTTTCGGGGTTTTTTTCGTTTTTTTGGGACAAGTCTCCTGTAACACAAAGCAAACGAGGTCAGAGAGGTCGGAAAATACGATGGGAGTGTGCTTTCCGATGATTCTCCGACACTCAAGTCAGTAACAAGGAAGGAAGACGAACTAGAACCGACAGACAATATCCGTAGGAAATCCATCGGAAAATGGCGTTTTCTGACGGATTTCCGACGGAAACGGCCGTCGGAAATCGCCTGTATTCTTGTAGTGTTAGGTGATTAGTGAAGTGATTAGTGCCATGAAAGTGGATTAGTCATATTTGTGAATTCCATGTTCTAGGATAGTGTTTAATTCAATCTTTGTCATCATTATTTGATTGTTAATCATTTTTTTTTATAGTCTAATCCATGATCCAACACTTCTATCTTTTGTTTTCTTTCTTGCATTTTACTTTCTTAATCTAAAAACATAAAAACCCAAAAACATTTGCTCTAGCTTAAGAAGTTTCATGCATTCCTAGTGCATTAATCTTAACCCCTATGGATTGACACCTCTTATGCTACAATGACAAGCATAGAGGAATTGATATGAACTTAATAAAAATCCTTTATCACAATTCTTCTTTTTCTGGATTTTAAGTTCACAATCCAACAAAGGATCGCAAGGAAGACCCTATATTCGTCGTCGTTAATGGCTGAAGCCATGGCTGTCTTCGCCGCACTCACTCATGCCCAATCCATGGGCTGGAACAAAATCAAAATTGCTTCAGATTCGCAAGATTTGACCAAAGAAATCAACCCAAAACTTCCCCAAAAGGAGTTTTATGAAATCATTCACGATATATCCCAAATATCTAGTTTTTTCTCTGCAATTTCTTGAAAAAGTTGAGTTGACCCAAAAAAACAAAAACGGCGGAAATTAGGGGTTTTCTGTCGCAGAGGCATGAAGAAGATGAGGGTATTTTGGTCTTTTCGTTTATTAAAGTAAAAAAAAAGAAATAACAAAACCCTTCAATTCATGGGGTCGAACCCGCGACATCTGCATTGGAGAAAGGCAAACAGACCACTACACCAGACCATATCATTACCTTTAATACACATATTTTAGTATATATATCTTAATAGAATAAAAAATAATAAAAAAATTAATCTCCGATTTTTTGGCTAGGCGCTAGGCTCGACCCGACCGCCCGACTAGCGCCTAGAGAAATTTTGAACATTGGTCACTTGTATCTCTAGCTAGTTGGTGAGCATGAGCGGCGTGAGCCTCAACTTGCTAAGATATTATGGAGTTGTTCTTTTTCAGAGATCATCTGCTTAATTAGTTTTTTCTTTTTTCTTTTTCCAAAGTTGTATTTCATTTTAAACGTTATTTTACTGACAAATTTATTTAACTGTCTTTTTTTGTAACCGAAATAAATCATGGGTTGAAATACATACCAAATTCCGGACATTCTTATCACTTAAGCTCGCCCTGGGCATATTACCCGAACCGAACCGACCCGAAAACAGGGTTCGGTTCGGATTTGATTTTTCACTAAAACTCGAACGGTTCCTCTTCAGATTTGTTTCGGTTTTCGGTTCGGGTCGGGTAAAACCCGACAACCATTTGGGGACCCGAATTACCCAAAACACATCGGTTATGTTTTTGAGTTTTGACCTAGTCCCCTTTGTAACTTCCAATTTTCCGAAACATAACTCGATCTCTCTCTCTCTCTCTCAATCTTTTTTCATTCTGTAGGTGTAAATACCCAATTTTGTCAATCTGGAAGACCTAATTAAGCTAAGTCCTCTTCCACCGTCAGCTGCTTCATCGAGAACTCCTCTTCCACCGACAGCTTCTTCATCGAGAAATCAGTCGCATGTAAGCTTTCTCCATCAATCTATTCATTTTTTCTTATCTCTTTTCGGATTTTCGGTCCTTTGCTTGGAATTTGGAGTTTCGGTCGGATTTTCAGAATCTCTTTAGGTTTGATTCTGACTTTTACAACATATGAGTCCTTTACTTGCTAATGTATGACTTGAGTCACTTGGATTTTCGGTTAGGTTGTCTTGACTTATCTCACATATCTGAAGGTCTTAAATTTTTGATGGGATTCTCATTGTTGCAAATGGGTTCTTCCTCACCTCAAGCAAATGATTATGAACCAGAAGAAGCATAAGATGAAATTGGGACCGATGCACTTGTATCTGGAAGGAAAAGGAAAGAAAATTCGACACAAGAAGCATAAAGTTCTCTTCCATCTAAGAAAAACACGACAACAAGGTCGTTTGTATGGAAACACTTCACAAGAACCATCGAGGATCATAATAAATGCTGATGCAATTACTGTGGTCAGGGTATGTGTTGTAACTCAAAGTATAGGACTACAAGTTTGAAGAAACATCTAACTTGTTGCAAGTCATTCACGACATGGAATGCAACTAAATCTCATCCCTAACACACTCTAAATCCTGAAGGTGAAGAAGGTCAGTTGAAGTTATCAAAGGTTAGTGAATCTGTTTTCAACGAAGCTTGTAATGAGATGTTGGTTCTGGGTGAATTACCATTAGCATTCATAGATAGTTTGGCATTCAGACAATTCTGTGATAGGGTTAACCTTCACAAGCCACATTCTAGGAGACAAGCCACTAGGGACATTGTCGAAATGTATGTCAAGAGGAAGGCAGCTTTGATGAAGATTCTAGGTGCTAATAAGCAAAGAGTCTCTTTGACAACAGACATTTGGGTTGCTCCAACGACATGAGCTTCATACATGGTTATCACTACACACTTCATTGATGCATTTTGGAAGTTGAGGAAGCTGATAATTGGTTTTAGGAACATCTCATATCATAAGGGAGTAACTATATATATGTTATGTTTTGCTTGAGGTTTTGGTTGAATGGGAAATAAAAAAGGTGTTCACCATCACAGTGGACAATGCCACTGCTAATACTTTAGCGCTGAGGAGGTTTAAGGAGGAATTCATTAATCTGGGTAATACTGCATTAGTTTTAGAAGGTGAGTTTATGCATCTCCGATGTTCTGCTCATATTATTAACTTAGTTGTGAAGGATGGTTTGCATGAAGTGTATAAATATGTGTCTGCTATTCGTAATGGTGTCACCTATGTAAGAGCTTCTACTAACAGAGTCAAGGCGTTTGAGCTAAGAGTTGAATCAAGAAAGATGACAAGGGGAAGTTTAAGTTTGGACTGCAAAACCATGTGGAATTCAACCTATCTAATGCCATTAAGAGCTCTTAAGTTCAAGTCTGCCTTTGTTAAAATGGAAGAAGAAGACAAGCTATATAACGATTACTTTCAAGAAAATGTGGAAGGAAAGAAAAGGATTGGGCCTCCTACAACAGATGATTGGGATTCGGTGGCAAGGTTAGTAAGGTTTCTCATCATCTTTTACAATTCTACTATAGTGGTTTCAGCATCTACTACTGTCAATTCTTACAAGTGTTACAATGAAATTGTAACTATTGAAAGAAATCTGATTAAGCTGAGCAATGATTGTGATGAAAGACTGAGGAGTAAGGCTAGAGTTATGAGAGAAAAATTTGATAAGTATTGGGAGGGCACCAAAGAAATTAATAGGCTGTTGATCATAGCTAGTATTTTGGATCCAAGGAACAAAATGAAGTTTGCGGATATGTGTTTTGAGATGGTTTATGGTAAAGATAGTGTTGAAGCTAAAGAACTTCATGAATCAGTCATTTCGGTTATGAAGAGGCTATTTGAAGAGTACAATACTGAACTCAACCCAGTTGTGAATACCACATATTCTCAGTCCGTAGGGACATCATCTCAGAATCAGAGTCAAAGTGGACAAGAGTCACAAGAGCAGGTTACTTGTGATTTAGATTTAGATTCAGAGCAGGGATATGAAAGAATGGATTTCGTGTACAAAGACATGGTAAATGAAATAGGATTTCAAGATGCAAGCAATGAGTTGGACTTATATCTGAAGGAGAGAACATAAAATTGCAAGACTATTATGGCTGGATTAAAATATGATGTATTGGGATGGTGGAGGCTCAACAGTCAAAAGTTTCATGTTTTATCTGAAATTGCAAAGGATGTACTTGTAATGCAAGTTTCTTCTGTTGCATCAAAGTCAGCATTCATCACTAGTGGTCGGATCCTTAGCCCATCTAGGAGCTGCTTGACTCACTACATGATTGAAGTTTTAATGTGGACAGAACAGTGGATGAAGGGTGAAATCCACTTGAATGAAAAAGGATTGGTTACAAAAGAACAACTACTTGCTGAGGTTGAATTGCAAGATAAACTTCAAAGAGGTAAATTATGTTCTTTAAAGTCTCTTTTTGTTGTGCTTATGAGTTTAGTTTTTAACATTATGTTCATTCAATTTTCATTAGAGTTTAACTGTGTTGGCTTCTTTCAAGACTAATCTCCTAATCGGCTATAAGGTATCATTGTATTCTATTTCTAAATGCAACTTTGAATGCTTCTGAATTCTGAGTTTGATTACTTGAATAATTGTGTTTGGATTTTGTCTACTTGAATAATCGGCTATAAGGATTTATTTTGTCTCGGCTATAAGGATTTTGATTACTTGAATAATCGGCTATAAGGAATAATTGTGTTTGGATTTTGATTACTTGAATAATCACACTTTTTCTCTCTTGATCTTATTTGGATCGCTAATATGATTTTGTGACTGCAGTACGGCGGGACAACTTGGAAGAAGTGAAGAGGCTGAGAGTATTTCCCAGTTGGTTATGTGTTCTTTGTGTTTGATTTTGGATTGAGACTTTGAACTTGCCTCTGTTTTTGAACTGATTTTGTTGTTCATCTAGCTTTATTTTTAAGTTGGTAGTTTGTAGTTTTGTACTTTGTAAGTTGGTTTTGTACTTTTATCGTGCTTACAGCATTAAACACTTGGAATTGAAGGTTTGTAAGTCTGTTTTCATTGCAGGTAATTCGGGTTTCGGGTCTAAACCATACCCGAACCAAACCCGAAAAAAAATTTCGGTTCTATTTCGGTTCTACTTTTAAATTCCAGAACCGACCCGGATCCGAACCGAACCGAACCGAAATTTTGTCGGGTCCAATATGGATCCAATACCTGCCTACCCGAAAGATCCGAAACCCGAAAAACCCAAACCGACCCGATCCACGGACCCGAATGCCCAGGACTAACTTAAACCATCGGCTGTTTTTTTTCTTCAAAAGCATATATATATAAACTTATGAGGAAAAAAAAGAAAAAAAATATATATAAACTTATGTTATTTTTTTATGATGTTCTCGGTGATATGCTCATTAGATTATCTGAGCATTGGGCCGTATGTACTTCCTTTTTCGTGGGATAAGTACAACTTTATACGACTCACAGTAATATCATACGAACTACGTACCCTTTTATTTAACTTTTCACGTTTTTGTGGCTCGAAAATAGCTGATACTATTAACAAGGAAAGATTTCATGTTGAGAAAGAGAGGAAAGGATCGTTGTACAGCAAATCAAAGAAGAAGGGATATATTAGGAATATATATTTATTCTAGCCTAAAATTGTATATTCTTTTGTATTCTCCTAGTGTTCATCGCCTACCAATACCATTATGTTGAAGTAAGAATAAATATATATAAACTTTAACAGATATGAGATATGTATATCTATATAAAAACATATATCTTTAGAATTTTGTATATATTGCCAACTTTTCTGAATAGTAAAATCTTCGTTATTTTGTTTCTAAAGAAACCTATATACACAAAACGTGGACCTAATCCTCAGATTGATTTGGCGGGTTGCATTACCATGTATCTATCCAATTGTGAATGCGGAAATAATGTTTTCTCATCTGAATACTAACGCAAGATTTTATTTTGCATACGGTTTTTAAAGTAATTATCTTGAGAATCCCCTATATGATGCATATTTGGTGGACTGACCCAGACAAGAAGATTTTGTTAACGCGGAAAACGTTACAACTTTTCTTAGTATTAATTTATGGCGGCATTTTTAAATAACCTTTAAGAATTAATAAAGTGTACAAAAGTTATAAGTAACTCTTTTTCTCCATAACCAAGTGGAGCTAGAGAAGACATAATTGCATGGTCACTTATTTTAATTTTTATTAGTAAGTTAACACTTTTTTTTTTTAAATTATTTTTTATCGTGTTAATGATAAAAATACATATTTTTCTATCTACCCATCTATCGTCCACATGCGTACACGTCGTACTATACATTGGTTAAATTATCATGAATAATAAAATAAGTGTTTCGTTTTTAAATAAATTCAAAAAATGCTATAAAATTTTAAGGGACTTTACATGCGTTAGAGAATATTAATATATTTATATTATTGATGATAAACCGTGATCTCGCTAGGATCACTGATGTTCAACAACTATGAATCTTCGGAGATTGTAATAAACGTTTGACCTGGCCATCGAGCTCGGTTTTGAAGAAATCTTAGGATCAACGGAAGAAAAGAAATATCAAGTTGCCTGGTAAAATTTAAATAATAGTTGCGCATACGTGTACATACATGCATACATACGTATATACGGAAGTAAACGTCTTTTTTTTTAGCTACACGCCAACCCTCAAACTAATATCAGTACATGACAAAAAAAAAGAAAAAAAAAACTCAGGTGATTATAAATCATGAACCATTAGAAATATCAAGTTTCCCTTATTTTGTGGAGTTCTTAAAATAGATCCCAATATTAAAGACCTAGTCTTCTAGTGACCAGCAAGTTGTGTTATAAATTTATAATAAAAGTAACGATCTAGCGGGAGATTTTATTTTTTTGTCCCAATCCACAGTTTTCAACCTTTGGTTTGAGTTCAAATGTGCTTTCATGCTTTTTAGGAAAATTGATATTATAATAATTAGATAACAGTGGTCTACAAGTTTACTAAAACCGTGTTTCTGGTAGTAATTAACAAGTAACAACCACCCGATTATATTTAAGTAAAATGCTCCCTAGGAAACTATGAATTTATATACTCCATGCGACACATTTTACACATATTAAAAAAACTATTAAAAATTCAATATTATTTTTTATTAATACACTAAACAATTTTTCTCTTTCTAATTAATACACTAAAACAATAAGATTGAAATTGATTTTTTTGTTCAAAATTATGCATTGAAAACATAAAACAATATATTTTTTTGTAAAACAAAAATAAAATCTTAAAATAATATTCTTTGTGAAACGGAAAAAGTATGCAATAATATGCTGAATCGTGTACTTTGTGTCGAAGAAACAAGGCAATATGTCGTACTTAGGCCTATGTAATTAAAACCATCTTTCATAGAATCTCTCATAGAATTTTTCATAATAAAATAATAATAAATTTTGAGAAATTCATGAAAGATTCTTATACCACATGTTTTCGTCTAATTGGTTCAATTTTTTTATAATTTAAAATTTAATTAAATAATTAAAATATATTTAAAATAATAATAATATATTATTTAGAAACTCCTTCTTCAGAGATTCCAACTAATGGTGCCTTAAGGGCATCCTCATCGAAGACCCCTATACACGGGATCTTTCCGATTTTTTTTTGATTTTTTTTAAAAAAATATTAATTTAATTAATATTTTAACTTTGCAGCGAATCAGGTGTCGACACGTGTGTAGACCCGGTGCACGCGGATGTCTCCGCAGAGACACGCAGAACCCCGGTTTCTCCACGTGTCGCTTCCTCATTTGTCCAAAAAAAAAAATTAATTTTTTTTTTAGAAGACACCCGCGTAAGTCTATCCGATGAGGATGCCCTAAGAGCCTATTTGTTAATTTTATCTTCGAGTAGTGTTCAACAGACTGCTAACACATGTAGCTCGAGAGTTCATATCCCAATATTGTCATTAATGGTTATTTAGAAGTTACAATTTCTTTTGGCTTTACATAATCAAACACTACTTACTTTAATTTATTATCTTTCTCTTTTTTTTTGGTCGAATTTTTTTTTCTTTCTCTAAACCAGTTTTTTTTTTTCGAAAATGTTAAAACAAGTCATGAAAGCTGTTAGATCCATGGGGCCAGCAGTGGTGTGCCCAAATTTAATGAGTTTACGCAGGTTCGAACCTTGGACTCCTATCTTTGTAATATTGTCTATATCCAGAAAAACTCTTTTTAAAAAAGTTTTAAATTAAGAAAAAACACAAAACGTAAAAATAGAATTTTACTTTGTTAAAAATAGTGTCAATTTTTGTAATTTTAATTTGTCTAAGCCTTTAATTCTTTATATATTATACTCCGTATTTTATTATCAGTTCATACATTCTACCGGATTTGAATTCAGTGGTAACACTTCAACAACACTAATACAAACATTTAACTAGTACACTTTAAATATGTAAAACAGTCATTTTCAATTGTATTCAGCTGAACTTGTTTATTTACCTATGTTATTAAAACTTAAATTTGTATATGTGTTATATACCACTAAAAGTCTTAATGTTTTATATTTTTATTCAATTTGATTTCTTAAAAAAAAAAATCGGATTGGTAGGATACAGAGATTTTAGACAATGTAAACTGTAGATGCATGATTAAGGATCAAAGAACATTCTTCGCTAATTCTGACCTTCTCTACCAAACAGACGAAAGTCAAATCGATGCTCCCCTGTCACCCATTATTTCTCTATGTGAAAAAAACTTATTATAATTAGTCATCGTTATAAAATATTAATAAACATCAAACACACTAAAAATTAAAGATTGACTCGTCGACATATAACCACTAGAAATTGATCAACTACAATTACTTTCCTACATCAAAAAAATTAAAATTTTCAACGGAAGTGGTTACACCCCTTTCCTATACATATACAACCTTATACTTAGTCACATTTCCAAAACAACACAAAAAAACCACCTCAAAAATGAAAGAAGAAACCTTCTTCTTCCAATGGCGTTTCTTGGCCTCTTGTTTCATCTTCTTCTTCTTCCTCCTCCTTCCTCAAGCTTTCACTTACAATACTCCTCCGATCAACCCGTGCTCCGCACATCCTCCTAATTGGTTTCCTCCGATCATAAACCCAAGGCTCTTAAAAGCTTACGCAGCTCTTCAAGCTTGGAAATTCACTATAACTTCGGACCCAAACGGCTTCACTTCTAACTGGTGTGGTCCTCATGTTTGTAACTACACAGGCGTGTTCTGTGCACCGGCTCTAGATAACCCTTACGTCGTAACCGTAGCCGGTATAGACTTAAACCGGGCAAACATCGCCGGTTATCTCCCGGTAGAGCTCGGTCTCTTAACCGATCTTGCCTTATTCCATATCAATTCCAACCGTTTCGAAGGTCAACTTCCCAAATCTCTAAACTGTCTCAATCTTCTTCACGAGCTTGACGTCAGCAACAATAAACTCTCCGGCGAGTTTCCTTCCGTAATCTTCTCTTTGCCTTCTTTGAAGTTTCTCGACATTAGGTTCAATGATTTCTATGGTGATGTTCCTAACCAACTCTTTGACCTAAACCTCGACGCTCTCTTCATTAACGACAACAAATTCCGGTTTAGGTTACCGGAAAACATCGGAAACTCTCCGGTTTCGGTTCTTGTTTTGGCCAACAACGATCTCCAAGGATCTTGTGTACCTCCGAGTTTCTACAACATGGGGAAAACGTTGCACGAGGTTATCCTCTCCAACACTGAGCTAACCGGTTGTTTAAACCTGGGGATCGGTTTGTTAAACCAGTTGACGGTTTTTGACGTGAGTTTCAACAACTTGGTCGGTTCGTTGCCGGAGACTATGGGTGATATGAAGAGTTTGGAGCAAATAAACATCGCTCATAATAAATTATCTGGCCACATTCCAGAGAGTATCTGCCGACTACCGAACCTCGAGAACTTCACTTACTCGTATAACTTCTTCTCCGGCGAGCCACCGGTTTGTCTGAGGCTTCAGGAGTTTGATGATCGCAGAAATTGTTTACCGTTGAGGCCAATGCAACGGTCTCCCGCCGAATGTAAATCTTTTTCTTCTTATCCTATTGATTGTGCCTCCTTTGGATGCTCTCCACCTAGTCCACCGCCTCCTCCGCCGCCGCCACCACCGCCACCTTCACCGCCACCACCATCGCCACCGCCACCATATGTGTATCCGTCGCCTCCTCCGCCACCATATGTGTATCCGTCGCCTCCTCCGCCACCATATGTGTATCAGTCGCCTCCTCCGCCACCATATGTGTATCAGTCGCCTCCTCCGCCACCATATGTGTATCAGTCGCCTCCTCCGTCACCATATGTGTATCCGTCGCCTCCTCCGCCTCCGTGTACGCTTCCAACGCCGGTGCATTACTAAGGCTTCTTTTGACCGTATGGGATGCGATAGTTGAAACTGCCATCTGTTTAGTTATTGTGTTCTACGTTATGTAATGTAACGCTAGTGTTCGCTAAATTGTTCTTTGTTTCACTATTTTTTATAAAAAAAATTGAATGAGCATTATTGTCTGGGGGGTTCTTGCGCTGAAAGTCACTTATTGACTTGACACGAATGGCAGAGGTGCCTGACAGAAGCGCCGTGTGGAAGCAAGAGAGGGTGGTTCGACATTTTTTAACAAAATGAAACGGTGCATCTTTATTAATATCTAAATCCCCACCACCAAAGAGTCGTCCCTTCTCTCTCTCATATACGGTCTCTACAAACCCAGAAAACAAAGTAGTAAATGTCTCTTTTGTCGGGAATGTTCCGAAATGATTTGTGCTTTACCCTAGTTAAAGTTATAATATCGAGATTTGACAATCATATAATATTAGGTGGTTATAATGTTTTGGTATTGACCGTTTATAATATATGGGTTGAGAACTCGTTACTAATATTATACTCACGCACCTAAGCAAACTAGATTAAATATATTTGGGGTTATAGAATTTGTATATATAAATAGATATATAAATAAATACACATGTAAAAATGTGTGTATATATATGCACGTGAGTAATTCTCAATTGGATTATGAATGAATAATGATTCATTCATAATTGAGTGGGCTTGGCCCATTATACACCCAAACATGATTAGGGTTGTACTCGATCATTATCATTATATATAAGGATATAATGATTCGTGCTATGTGAATAATCTCTTGCCGAACCTAAATTTGTGAAGACGAACAGTTCGTCAAATTGATGAGATTTGATCTCAACGGTAGCATATCGTCTTAATCCAGTTTGTGTGTTTGGATATGGGTAAAAGCACGACATTTGGAGTGCTAAGACAATTTCGAATCATTCTGATTTTTCGTACCGCTGTAGAATATCCATGTATATTCTAAACTTATGATTTAGTTTTGATTCAGTATTTAGAATATACTTGTATTTCCGCAGCGGAACAAAAAATCTGAATGATTCGAGATTATCCTTAGCACTTCAGGTGTCGTGCCTCTATCGATATCCACACAAACTAGATCAAGACGGGATGCTTGTACAGTTGAGATCAAATCTAAATACTGTCTAATTGATGAGATTTGATCTCAACGGTACTAACATCCCGTCTTGATCCAGTTTGTGTCCGTGTGGATAGCGGTAGAGGCACGACACTTGGAGTGCTAAGACAATCTCGAATCATTCTGATTTTTTGTTCCGCTGTATAATATCCATGTATATTCTAAACTTGTGATCTAGATTTGATTCACTATTTACATGAATCCTGACAACTGAATTCATATTTAGTATTTATCCATGTTCGAAAAGTCGGCCGCGGAGGCCGCCTAGGCGCCGATTATGCGCTAGGCGGTGGAGCTCTGCCGCGATTATACCAAAATCAGAGGAAAAATCGGAAATAACGGAAATTTTTTTGATATTTATTATATTTGGTTCGAAATATGAAGATGTATGCAAGATCTACCATTTTATTCTCAAACACAAGTTAATATGAGGTAAAACTGATGGAAAACTAGCTTAAAAAGCTCTTGGCGACCATAGATTAGATTTGCAGAAACCTAATTTGCGTTGGAGAAGATGATATGACAATTTAATATTTTGTCCATCAATATATTATTAATATATTCAATGAAAAAAAGAAGCAATTAGAGAAGATGATATGACAATTTACTATTTTGTCCTTCAATATATTATTAATATATTCAATGAAAAAACATTACAAGAAATATGTACATTGTTAGCACATTATAAGTGCCATAATAAGTAATAGATAGCGTTTCCATAAACGCTATGACATGATGAGCTATCTTAGGGTGGTCCGATAATATAGCGTTTTTTTATGGTTGCTATGGTATGTGTTATATACGATAGCGATAAGTTTTAATTGCTATGGTAGAATCTTGTTTTAACACTACAAGAAAACAATCATTTTGCAACGATTTTTTGCGACGATTTTATTTCGTCGCAAATCAACATCGTTATTACGACGATTTTTTAATTCTTCGTAAAATCGTCGCAAATTTGGGACAAAATATTTCGTCGTAAAATCGTTGTTAAGTTCGGTCAGATTAACGACGATTTAACGACGATTTTTGTAATCGTCGTTAATTACCGACGAATTACCAACGAAATATATTCGTTGAACTTTGCAACGAATTACCGACGATATATGAGTTAGTTGAACACGTTTAAGTTACCGGGGTGTACGGTTAGGTAAACTATTGTAAAATCGTTGTAAAATCGATGCAAAATTCGTTGCTAATTCGATGGTAACGAACATAAAAATCTATATATAGCGACCAACCCCATAAGAAAAATTTCATATTCAAAAACATTTACTTCTCTCTGACCAACAAAAAATGTCAATATACAAAATTAGAAGATGGATGTATAATCGTTTTGATTCGGAGGGATCGCTAACAAAGGAGTTCAGTGATGGGGTGGAGGGATTCATGCATCAGGCGGGAACTATACAAAATACGATTACCAGTGGTAAGATGTACTGTCCTTGTCCAAAATGCATGAATAGGAAATTTATCATTACCTCGAAGGTGTGGTCGCATATATTAAATAGAGGGTTTATGCCGCATTACTATATCTGGTATTATCATGGAGAGGGTCATGGGGGAAATGCAAGTAGTAGTACTAGCAATTATCAAGCATCGAATTTTGATGAGTCAAATGATTTTAATCAATTTGATTATCATACGGAGCATGGTCAAGATCATGATAGGATTCATGACATGGTTACAGATGCATTTCGTGAAACCGTAAGTACATTTGCACCTGATCATCATGATGAGGAACCCAATCTAGATGCAAAAAGATTTTATGATATGCTAGATGATGCAAATCAGCCACTCTACGATGGATGTAGAGAAGGGCACTCTAAATTGTCATTGGCGGCTAGGATGATGACTATTAAAACTGATCATAACTTATCTGAGGTTTGCATGGATGATTGGGCTGATTTGATTAAAGAGTATTTGCCAGAGGACAATTTAGCTGCTGAAACTTACTATGAGATACAAAAGCTGCTTTATAGTCTTGGGTTGCCTTCTGAGATGATAGATGTCTGTGTTGACAATTGCATGCTTTTTTGGAAAGATGATGATAAGTTGCTGGAATGTCGATTTTGCCATAAGCCAAGATATAAGCCGCAAGGTACTGGTCGGAGTAAGGTACCGTTCTAGCGGATGTGGTACCTTCCTATAACTGATAGGTTAAAAAGAATGTATCAGTCTGAGAGGACAGCTGCATCGATGAGATGGCATGCAGATCCTTTGCAGACAGATGGGGAGGTTACTCATCCTTCAGATGCAAAAGCGTGGAAACACTTTAAGACGATACACCCAGACTTCGCTAGAGAGAAACGAAATGTGTATCTTGGTCTTTGCACAGATGGATTTAGTCCATTTGGTATGTCTGGTAGGCAATATTCTTTATGGCCAGTAATCCTAACGCCTTACAACGTTCCTCCATATATGTGCATGTAAAGGGAATTTTTATTCTTGAGTATTTTAGTACCTGGTCCGAAGCATCCGAAGCGTTCCCTTGATGTGTTTTTGCAGCCTCTGATAGAGGAATTGTTGCAGTTGTGGTATACCGGGGTTCGGACATATGATTTTGCGAGGAAATTTTTTTTACAATGCGTGCGGTGCTTATGTGGACAATAAGCGACTTCCCTGCTTACGGGATGTTATCAGGTTGGACTACGCATGGGCGATTGGCTTGTCCATATTGTCTCAATAGGACAGATGCGTTTCAATTGAAACATGGTTGGAAAACAAGTTGATTTGATTGTCACCGCCGATTTCTACCGATTCACCATCCATATAGGAGAAACAAGCGATTGTTTAGAAAGAACAAAGCTGTTTGTGTTCCTTCTCCTGTTTATCTTTCCGGGGAAGATCTAGAAGCAGAAATTGATCATTATGGTGTACTGGAAACAGTCAATCGTGGTGGAAATTGGCACACTCCAGCTAATATGGCGGATGGATATGGGGAGCATCATAATTGGCATAAGAAAAGCATATTCTGGAAGCTTCTGTATTGGAAGGATCATTTGCTTAGACACAATATGGATGTCATGCATTTTGAGAAAAACTTTTTTGATAACATCATGCATACAGTGTTAAACGTGCGTGGAAGGACTAAAGACAGCGGTAAGTCAAGACTAGACTTGCCTGATCTTTGTTGTCGGAATGAGTTACATATTACAAGCAATGGGAAAGCACTTGTTCCCATATTTCGATTGGGTGCGGAAGAAAAGTCAGCCTTGTTCAAATGGGCGACATGTGATGTGAAGTTCTCGGATGGGTACGTATCTAATCTAGCTAAATGTGTTGAGAAAGGGCAAAAGTTTTCCGGGGTGAAGAGTCATGACTGTCACGTCTTTATGCAACAGCTACTTCCTTTTGCATTTGCTGAACTTCTACTAGGAAATGTACACGAAGCAATTGCAGGTAACTTTAAATTAATCACATATGTAAACATTGATATAATATATATGAAATGAAAAATTAACAAGTCTACCTTATATGTGGTAATTGTCATTGTAGGTATTGGAGCGTTTTTTCGGGATCTTTGTACCCGCACTTTGTCAGAAGATGTTATTGCACAACTTGATGCTACTATTCCTATTTTGTTGTGCAACTTGGAGAAAATATTCCCCCCAGCCTTCTTTGATGTTATGGAACATCTACCTATCCATCTCCCTCACGAAGCAGAACTTGGAGGACCTGTGCAGTATCGATGGATGTACCCATTCGAGCGATTCATGGGACATTTGAAGCGGAAGGCTAAAAATCTAGCCAAAGTTGAAGGCTCAATAGTAGCAGGAAGTTTAACAGAAGAAACTTCTCACTTCACGGAATACTATTTCGGCTCGAAGGTCCGCACACGGAAAAGGGCAGCACGGCGATATGATGATGGAGGTGTAGGACGAACATATGCTAATGAAGGTGTCCCAGACATCTTTTCTTCAATCGGTCGATTATGTGGAAGCGTGAAGTCAGTTTGGTTTGCGAATGAAAAAGACCATCATAGTGCCCAAACGTATATCCTCTTAAATTGCGAAGAAGTTAGTCAATTTGAGACGTAAGTGTATATATAAACATACATATATATAT
>PKMM01034297.1:631534-656314 GCA_002933915.1 Eutrema heterophyllum
TAAAAGTAAGTGATAACAACAAAAAATTGAAGAATAGCCAACATATTTTAGTAGAAATCTTTTCATGGATCCAATTAAGACGGGGCTCTAGTGGACGTTATAGAAGATTCTATTTTAATTACGATCCGGTAAGATAATTGTGGGGTGAAAATTCCCACTCAATAAAAATATGGTTAATAAACCAAAGGTAAAAAAGGTTGACGGAGTTAAAAAAAACCATACAAAGTCAAAGAGAAACATACGAGGTGACGAACCGAACTGAAAAGTTTATCGAGGTGAAAATTTACGGTAAAAATGAATTAAATATAGATCTGTTAGTCAATTCCGACGAAACTAAAAACTCACTCAAACAGGTGAATTAAGGCGTCTGAACGTAACGATTGAAACCTCCGAATTAAAGACCATTCATGGCGAATCAGGCGGAGTAAACATTAATGTTAAACATGATCTCGGAGTATAAAACAAAGCCGAAGGCAAAGAGCAAAGGACCTTCAACCACTATTTCTTACCGCAAATAGTTATATATTTAAACACTTAACAATTATTTGTTCTTGTTCTTGTAAAATCTCTTTTAAGAATCGAAATACTAAATCCAGTTTACTTCGCAAAAATTTTGTCCAAATCACTTCTGAATCCTGTTTGATCTCGTCGAGCAACAAATTTTCTGTTTATTGTTTGATAGCCTATCAGTTTTTTTTTTTCTTAAAGATAATCCAAAATTTTCTGGTTATTTATATTTACAAATTTTGATCTTTGTAATTACATCTATAATAATAATAAATCAAATATTTGGGAAAATTAATTTACTAATAAAATTCAAAAATAATTACCCTAACCCATAATCACCGTAAACTTGTGTTCTAATTATACATAACTACTTAAGTGTGAAATAAATCAACCAAATAAAATAACATCTATCTTACACCTTCCTAAAAACAAACTTATTTTTTTGGTTTTTATGAAGATATTTTTATTTTTCTGTCCTACAGTCAAAATCAGCAGAAGTGGACAGCTTAAAGGAGCTACCTTTTGTAAAACCCAAGAAAAAACATTGTTTGTGCAAAGGGCAGATTTGTCATTTTAGTTCATGATTCAGATCTAATTTTCAACTTACATTAATGTCACCTAATATTTTGCACAAATTACGAGGCACAAACTAATCCGTTTTTACATCAGTGTACTCATTAGACGAAACAAAATAAAATAAATCCAAATCTATGGAAAAAATACTAATTTTTCTAAACTTTGAAATTTGAAAAACAATAATAACAATCTTTGACACAATCCCCCAATCTACGAGATTAGGATCAATAAATGATTTTAAAAAAACCAAAAAAATCAAAAATAAACGAGTTTTACGAGGGATTAACTCACAACGACCGTATCATTTTCCCTTAATTGCATTGATTACACAAAATTATAAAAAAAATTCCACCCGTTGAAGTCAGTTTCTTAGCCTAATTAAATCGCGTTAATATATTCAACGTTCCATTTTCCAAAATAAACCACATCAATAAGATAAGAAGAAGGCAAGAAAACAATTTTATAAGAAAAAAGCAAAAAGAAAAAATCACTGTGTGCGTCAAATCATTCTCAACTTTTATATTTGTCGCACAAAGACTTCCAAATCTGAAAGAAATATAATTGCAGAGAGAGAGAGAAGGAGCTGTTGAGTGTGAAATAGAGAAGACAATGGGATGACTTTCACCATTATTTCGCAGCTCTTGCTTGGTATGTTTCTTCCTATTGATCTCTCTGGTTTGGTTTTACATTGCTCTTAATAAGAAATCTTTCTTCTTCCTATCGTTTTGTTTCTTGTTGTTTCCTGACACTTCACTTGCAAAGATACTCGAGTTTTCGTCGTTGTTTGTTCTCATTTTCGATTTGTACATTTGGATCCAATCTACTCGATGAGTCATTTCGTTACTGGCTCTGTTTTTTTTTTCTTCAAGGAAAAAAACCCATTTTTTAAAAGTTTATGTAGGTACCCATTTCCTCTTTCTGGTAATTTGACCTGAAAAAACTCGACAAGTTTATACATTTTTTGTCCCTCTTTGCGTCTCTTGATCCACTTTTTGTTTTTCTCAAAGCCTGAAGCAGAGTTCTCGTTTAGTGTGGTTTCTTTGTTACTTTGGTCCGAAATTGTTCGTGACTCCTTCAATGAGACATTTTTGTTAAATCTGAAGTTTTCAGCTTCTGACAAACATTTTGATTGGACTTTTGCTCTAATCCTAAATTTTGTTCTTACTTATAAAAAAAACAAGTTTTTTCCCCTTTTGATTTCTCAGGGTTTACTTGGATTGAAGTTTGAGTGCTTCGTTTATGACTACATTGTTATTATTAAGTGATCTCTTGATTTATTATCGGACTAAATACTCTCAGTAGAGAGTTTCTTTGTCTCTCTGTTGTGTTGCAAAGTAAAGGTCTGCTTTTATCTGAAGATTTCTGTTCTTTTTTTTTCCAGGAGGATCCGGCTTTTATCGTTCATAAGACCAGGAAAAGTTAGAGATCCAGCTATCCAGAGGTTTGTTTTGCTTCTGTTTATGATTCAACAGCATTGTTCTAATGATTCCTGTATATTGAGAAGGTAATTTTGATTGTATAGTGTGGCATTGTTTCAGTTTTGTAGTTGAAGAAAGCCTGACTCTGAAAGATCAACGAACTCTACAAGTTTGAAGAATAATTAGTAGAATTTGAGCTGGGTTGATTCTGGCCTGGAATTCTTACCTCGCACTTGACCACCCTTGGGTGAAGTCTAGACCACTCTTTGTGCTTCTTGCAGCCGGTGTGATGGCTACTGTGCTACACTCCGAGTCGAGGCGCTTATACTCCTGGTGGTGGGATAGTCACATTCCCAAAAACTCTAAATGGATTCAGCAGAATCTTGCAGGTGCCTTATCTCTCTCTCTATATATGTTCTAAAGTGGTGATGATTGTATTGTTTTACGGTTATTTAACAAGGGAAAATAACTGAATTTTTCTATATGCAGGTATGGATTCCAAAGTCAAGGCGATGATTAAACTTATTGAAGAAGATGCAGATTCGTTTGCAAGAAGGGCAGAGATGTACTACAAGAAACGTCCCGAGCTGATGAAACTGGTGGAAGAATTCTACAGAGCTTATCGTGCGTTAGCAGAGAGGTACGATCATGCGACTGTGGAGCTTCGTCACGCGCATAAAACCATGGCCGAAGCCTTTCCTAACCAGGTGCCTTTCGACATGATTGAGGATTCTGCTTCTTCGTCTTGTTCTGAGCCACGTACGCCTGAGAAAATGCCACCAGGAATCCAGCCATTTTACGATTCTGAAGACCTGCAAAAGGACAGTGCCACGAGTAAAAGAGGGTTAAGTCAGCTGACTGAGTGCTTTGGGAGTTCTGATACAGAAGTTGAAGGCTTAAAGAGAACATTGGTTGAGCTTGGGGTTGAGAAGGAAGCCTTGAATCTTCAGTATCAGCTGAGCTTGAACAAATTTTCCAGACTAGAAAAAGACCTTAAAGATGCTCAAAAGGATGTTAAAGGACTTGATGAACATGCTAGCAAAGCTGAGATTGAGAGTAAGATACTTGCAGAAGCTTTAGCAAAGCTTGAAGCCGAGAGGGATGCTGCGCTTCTTCGGTATAATCAATCCATGGAGAAAATAGCGGATCTGGAGGAATCATTTGCTCATGCACAAGAAGATATAAAGGGGCTCACCAACCGAGCAACTAAAGCAGAGGCAGAAGCGGAGAGTCTCAAGCAAGAGCAAAGTAGATTGCATTCTGAGAAGGAGGCTGGCTTAGCCCAATACAAGCAATGCCTTGAGATGATATCTACTCTAGAGAAGAAGGTTAGAGAGGCCGAGGAGAATGCTCAAATGTTTAGTAATCAGTCTGCAAAAGCAGAAGATGAAATTAAAGCATTGAGACATGAACTTCTGAAGGTAAATGAAGTGAAGGAAGGATTGAGTCTTCGGTACCAGCAGTGTTTGGATACTATATCTAAGCTAGAGAGAGAAGTTTCTCATGCTCAAGCAAATGTCAAAAGACTGAGTAGTGAAGTTCTGTCTGGAGCTGCAAAATTGAAGACTGTAGAGGACCAGTGTACTCTTTTGGAGAGCTCAAATGAAACTTTAAAGTTAGAAGCAGATGGTTTAACGCACAAATTATCAGCTAAGGATCAAGAACTTTTCAAGAAGCAAAACGAGATTGAGAAGTTTCAAGCTTTAATCCAAGATGAGCACTCTCGATTTTTAGAAATCGAAGACAGCCTTAGAAGCTTGCAAAGTTTGCATTCTCAGTCCCAAGAGGAACAAAAGGTTCTCACTTCTGAACTTCAAAGCAGGGTTAACATGTTAAGGGACTTAGAGACTCGTAATCATAAGTTGGAAGGCGCGATCAGCTCAGTTAAAGAAGAAAACCGAAACTTAAGCGAACTAAATGACTCTTCTACGATCTCCCTAGAGACTCAGAAATGCGAGATTTCTAGCTTGAAGGAGGTGAAAGGAAATCTCGAGGAAGAAGTTGCTAGACAAATTAACCAAAGCAGTGCCCTTCAAGAAGAGATCCGGCGTCTGAAGGATGAAATCGACAGCTTGAATAGGAGGTATCAAACAATAATGGAGCAAGTGAAACTCGCAGGATTGGATCCCGAATCCCTTGCCTGCGCTGTGAGGAAACTACAAGATGAGAACTCAAAGCTGACTGAGTTGTGCAACCACCAGATAGATGATAAAGATGCTCTTACTGAGAAGCTGCGTGAAATGGATAACATTCTAAGGAAGAATGTTGGTCTAGAGAAATTGCTTCTGGAATCAAACACCAAACTAGATGGTTCTAGGGAGAAGACAAAGGATCTACAAGAAAGATGCGAGTCTTTACGAGGAGAGAAATCTGAGTTTATTTCTGAGAGAGCTAACCTTCTTTCTCAATTGCAAATAATGACTGAGAATATGCAGAAGCTCTTGGAAAAGAACTCGTTCTTGGAGACGTCCCTTTCTGGTGCAAACATTGAGCTTCAAGGTGTAAGGGAGAAATCAAAATGCTTTGAAGAATTCTTCCAGTTGCTCAAAAACGACAAGGCTGAGCTTACAAAGGAAAGAGAATCTCTCATCTCTCAATTAAATAGAGTTAAGGAGAAGCTAGGAGTTTTGGAGAAGAAGTTCACCGAATTGGAAGGAAAATATGCTGATCTACAAAGGGATAAACAGTTCAAAAATCTTCAAGTGGAAGAGTTAAGAGTCTCACTTGCCACTGAGAAGCAAGAGCGTGCTAGTTACGAAAGATCAACTGACACCAGATTGGCAGATCTTCAGAATAATGTGAGCTTTCTTCGAGAAGAGTGTCGCTCCAGGAAAAAGGAGTTTGAGGAAGAGCTTGACAGAGCTGTAAATGCGCAAGTCGAGATCTTCATCTTGCAAAAGTTTATAGAAGACTTGGAGCAGAAGAACTTTTCTCTCCTGATGGAGTGCCAAAAATATGCGGAGGCATCAACGTTTTCAGAGAAACTCATTTCGGAGCTGGAAAGCGAAACTCTTGAGCAGCAGATGGAAACAGAATTCTTGTTGCATGAGATTGATAACTGCAGGGGTGCAATCTATCAAGTGTTTAAGGCACTTCAACTTGAAGCTGATTATAAGACAGCTGATCAGAAGATTGCAAAAGAGCGAATTCCAGTTTCACGCATCTTGGGTGAAATTAATGAACTAAAACGTTCTGAATATGAGAAGCAGCGCCTTGTAATTGAGAACTCTGTGCTCTTATCTCTACTTGGACAATTCCAAGCAGATGGCATGAAGGTGGAATCAGATAAAAGAAATGCAGAGAAAGATCTGGAGACGATAATACATCGCTATGGAATGTTGAAAAAGGACAGGCTCGAGCTATTGGAAATGAACCAGCAGTTGAAATCAGAACTGATCGACAAAGAGCAGCGGGAGCTAGAGCTTAGAGCTGAACTACAAACTGAGCATTTTAAGTTTGAGAGTTTGCATGAGTCATACATGGCTTTGCATCAAGATTACTCACATGCTCTCGACAAAAACAAATCTTTGGACCTGAAATTCTCAGAGCTTAAAGGTGAAATGTGTGTACTTGAGGAAGAGAACGATGCAATTCTTCAGGAAGCTGTTGCCGCGAGCAATATGTCTGTTGTTTACCAGTCCTTTGGGTCTGAAAAGGTTGAGCAGGTTGAAGCTTTTGCTGAAAATCTGGCTAGTCTACAAGATATTAATAGGGGCCTGAAGCAGAAGGTTGAGACACTGGAGGTGAAGTTAAAAGGGAAAGAAGTCGACAGTCAGGAACTTAACAGCAAGCTAGAAAAATTACAAGAAAGCCTCGAAGAAGCAAATGAGCTGAATGATCTCTTAGAACATCAAATTTCAGATAAAGAGGAGATCTTGAGACAGAAAGCGATGGAGCTCCTAGAAGCCGAAGAGATGCTCAAGGCTACACACAATGCAAATGCGGAACTGTGCGAAGCAGTTGAAGAGCTGAGGAAAGACTGTAAAGAATCAAGGCAACTTAGGGGAAATTTAGAGAGGCGGATTTCTGAATTGTTTGACCTTAGTGGGAGACAGGATGAAGAGATCAAAAAGCTTAGCAATTTGAAGGAGAATTTGGAGTCAGAGGTAGAGTTGCTACACAAGGAAATCCAAGAACAGCGAGTTCGAGAGGAGTTCCTGAGTTCGGAGCTGCAGGAGAAAAGCAATGAGTTTGGACTTTGGGATGCGGAAGCAACATCTTTCTACTTTGATCTACAGATCTCAGCTGTCCGTGAAGTCTTGCTTGAGAACAAAGTTAAGGAACTCACCGGAGTTTGTGAAAATTTCAAAGATGAAGCTGTCACAAAGACAAAAGAGATAAAACAGATAAAAGAAACAGTTGGATTCTTGGAATATGAAGTGACTGAGCTGAAGACTCAATTGTCTGTCTATGATCCTGTTGTAGCATCTCTAGCAGAAGATGTGAAATCCCTTGAGAAAAATGCGCTTTTGTTGATGAAACTCCCGGCGCCAGCCGATCATTACAGAGAGGTAAACTTATTCCTGTTCCTTCTATTTTACATGTTACCTCAAGTTATTGACCAATTTTGCTAACCTTATTAGTGATCTCCATATGGTGAAACCTGTGCCTTTTGCATATATGCCTCTATATTCCTCATGAATTAAATTCTTACAATTTCCTCAGGGCGTCCAGAATGATGAGCATCCAGAAGCAGTAGTCTCTCAAGAACCTGTAGGACATAGCAGTATCTACCAAGATAATGGTATTGTGCTTTTGCAGGACATGAAAACAAGAATTAAAATTATCCAGCAAGCAGTTGTTGAGGAAAAGAAGAGGCTTGGAAAGCAGAGAAGACGAAACTCGTCGCACAGAAGCAGAGACCGCAGGCTGTTTGAAGAGATTGAACTTGAGGACAAATTCTCTGGTGAAATCAGACAGCCTAGATCACCTGCGGTGTCTGGGGTGAGAAATGGTTCACTGATGAAAGACATTCCCCTTGATCATGTTGCAGACTCTCCGTTCTATGGAAGAAGCCGGAGAACTAGCCGTGGCTCAAATGACCAGATGCTTGAGTTATGGGAAGAATCTGCTGAACCAGAATCAAGCATTAAGTGTCTGATGAACAATAAAAACTCGAAGAAGCCTTTGATTCCCCGTCTTCATCGCAGAAGCAGGAATCCCTCTATTGAATCACAGTCTGAGAAAGTGGTTGGAGTTGTTGACAAGCTAGAGTTATCTAGAAGCATTGAGGACAATGCAAAGATCCTGGAGAGACTTTTGTCTGATTCTCGAAGATTGGCAAGCCTTAGAATCAGCCTAAGAGATCTGAAAAGCAAGCTGGAGATGATCGAGAAACAAGGCAAGTTCAGTAACCCCGATTTTGCTAGGGTGAGGAAACAGCTGAAAGAAATCGAAGAAGCCATCTTTCAGCTTGCAAACACAAACGAGATTCTCTCCAAGGAAATTGAGGAGACCGGAGACGCCAGAGATATCTACAGAAAGGTGGTTATGGAGAAGTCAAGAATTGGATCAGAGAAGATAGAGCAGATGCAGCAAGAAATGCAAAACATTGAGCGAACAGTGCTAAAGCTTGAAGACGGAGCAGCCAAAAGTAAAGGAAAGACAAAGTTCTCTGAGAGTAGGACAGTGATACTCTTGAGAGAGATTATTCACAAGGGTGGGAAAAGGACAGCGAGAAAGAAGAAAAACCGTTTCTGCGGCTGCATGAGATCTTCGGCTAAGGAAGAGTAGGGTGGGATAATAACGTAACAGCATCTAGTTTACTATCTATTTTTTACTTTAATCATCGAACTGACTCTAGTATACCTTGTGGCATGATTTCTAAAATATTAGAGTATATTAGTAACCAGCTTCTGCTAAACTGTATGTTCTCCTATGATGTTTCGAACTTAGCTTTCTCAAAGTCCATTTTTGGACGCTCTTTATAAACTAGAATGTGATATTACATTACCTGCTAGAAGAAACGTATCTTACAAGAACAAGTTGCTAACGTTATGAAACAGTGATAGGCTTGGCATCATCTGGAACCTTACAAAGATACAAATAATTGGTTTTCTTAGCTTAACCAACTGGCTTTTATTTCACTGATTTGGGTTAAGAGAAGGAAAAGCTGGAATAGACCGTAATATCAGCTTCCGGCCGTTACTTCTCTTCCCTAGGATTGAGCCCGATTCCGAGGAGCCAATGTGAGGGGGAGAAACTCTCTTGCTGTTGGGAGAGATGGCCTTGATGGTAGTTATAGGGGAACTGGTGAGAATCTCAGGCATAATCTCTGTTTTGTCTTCGGTCACAGTTTCAAGAGGCTTCTTCTCATTACGTGACTGCGTTAAATCACAGTCTGGTTTTCTAAAAGAGGAAGAACCCGCCCCAAGAAAAAACTGTGTCGGAGGCAGCCTATTCTTAGACAAAAATGGCTGATGAACCACCAAATGTCTGCCAAAAACAGAGGTAACAGAAAATCAGAAGCTGACTTGTTTGTATATTGTTTCAAATTTTGATAGAATTACCTGTACGGCGGCAGTGGTGTCGAAGGTTGATCAGAACTTGGGTTCTGCTCGACTTCTTTCAACATGTCCGAATTGTGTTGGATTTTTGCTGTTCTTTTCTCATATGTCTCGCGATCCTCCTCTTGCTTGCTCTCCATGATAGCAAGTAAAGAATCTGAGTTTGTAATCATGTCAAATCATCAGCCTTCGGGATAATAAATTGTTATGGAAAATGGAGCTAAAGAAGCTAACCTTCTTTTCTGCCGAATCCATTCTTACATCCTTCACATCTACAGTTTATGGAACAGCCGACTCCACCCTATAAGATCATCAACAAAGTATCTGAATCAGACCATGGAAGATAACCTACACAGATGAATAGATGATGAAAGAAAAACCTGATAGCATTCACAGTATTTCTTCAAACAGTTTGATTTCTTGCAGTTGCAGCCTCGTTTGTGTCGTGCTGAAGCTGGAGTTTTACTTGCATCATCCTGTGCAAGATTGCACTTTCATCCCTCAGATAAATGGAGGACAGAGAGAGAGAGAGAGAGAGATAAGAAGATGGGATAGAGAGCTCTTACACCAGCATCCATGATGGAATCTGCGCTTCTGATGACTTTAGGAGCAAATGCAAGCGGATTTCGGGATTCAATCTGTTTGCGGGTAGCCAAGACAGTGTCTTCATGGATAGGTTTGTTGAAGCAATCAACACATGAACACGGTTCTATGCAATAAACCCCAGCAGCAAAGCATTCACAGTAACTGCAGAGAGAAAAGAGACTCAAACGACAGTTAACTACTTCAAGCCAATTTGAATTTTTGAACATGCAAAGATTAAAGAGGAGCTTACAGCTTCAAACACTTCGACTTTTTGCAGTTGCATCGCTTACACGACTCGCCCTCTCCAGCTTGTTCAGACATACGCCTGCACATTTATGCCAATAGATAAGAAAGAAGAAGAATACACAAATCTGTTATGTAACTTTTCTTAGGAAAAAACTTGCCTTTTTTTCTTAAGGCTGTCCGGATTCAACTGTTCGACCACCAATGCTTTGGGATCTTCTTCTACAGCTTGACCTTCCCCAGGCTCACTTTCTGCTTGGTCCAAAGTTTCTCGCACGGTGTCTTGGGAGTGAATCGGAGTGGTAGAGCCTGAAAAACTCATTTGAATCTCTCCAGATGTTGAATACTCATGTATGACTTTGATCTTACTGTCCCTTAAGGACATTGCAATGGCGTTTAGATGGAGACCAATACCGGGTACAACACATTTCGAGGAAGATTCCGCCTTATTTTCACACACAGTTTGCTGATCATCAGCTATATCCTTCTTCCGCTTCCCTGGCACCTCAAAGTCTAGACAGCGTCTTCGCATGCTACCACGATGCAAGTTAGAGACAGACTGCCACAAACAAACACAACACAAAATAACTATTTCAGAGACACTGATTAATCAAGAGCCCAAAGATTAACTAATATCCAGTCATGAGGGCAAAAAACAGGTTCACTTTGAAATGTATTCCTGAATTCACCTCGTTGGGAAGCACAGCCAAAGGCTCGTTATCATTGCTGGATCCATTGACTGGAATATCTTTGGTGATATCATGCTCGTTCGTTGGCTTGACACCAGCGCAGAAACGTCTTTCTGAGCTAGATATTTTATCCACCAGGCATCTAAAAGCCTCTGAATCATTCGGAGATCGAAATACCAACAGTTCACTTGCATCTGCGATCAAACGTCCACAACCAGGAGTGTCATTCTCTTCCCGAACATCAACCATCTTCTGGAGACCCATTTTGACATCCTCAGAAGACGAACCATTGTCTCCCCGAGGAGGATCAGATGGATCTAGCAGTACTTCATCTACAACATCTCCGGTGCAAGGCGAATCACCGTGTTCAGGAGTTTGGCTGTCGGACTTCAAGACTTGCGGCAGCTCACAAGACGCTTCAATGGAAGTTTCTTCTTCTTCATCTTCTTCTTCCAAAGTAGCATCTTTGTTTAGATCTACATCAGCTGATGCTACAACTTCTTCTTTCGAAACAGATCCCTCTAGAGATTCCAAGGCCTTTGAACGATCAGCAGAGTATTGACTGCAACGAAAAAAACACCAATTACAACAACACAAAACCCATCCTCTCAACAAGAAGAGAATATGTTATTCAGGAAAAAATGGTTGTTAAAGAAACATTCTCTTTACCATCTGAAGAATCTGGATTCTCGGTGAAAGCTGGCGTGAGGAGAGGTGAAAACAGGAGGAGGAGATGTGAAACTGAGAGAGCTAAACGTCTGAGCAGTGGAGATGGATTTGACCGGCTCAATGGGAGAGAGATTGTTAATGTAGTTGAACACAGGAGAATCCTACATTGCCAATTACAGTTTAAACTCACTACTTCAAATCAAAGCTAAAACATAGAGGAGACAAATTTGCAGACCACCAAAAAAAAAAAAAAAAAATGTTTGTCAAAAAGACAAAATCTCTAAACGAGCAAATTTGGTCACTTCACACTGAAATTGACTTCGTCGACAAAACCCAACAAAACCCCTGAAGCGAAAACCTAATTAACTCAGTGGAAATGATGGAGCTAAACCCAGAAAACATCTATCTCAAAACAAAAATGCAAAGTGTAGAGAGACGACGAAAGGAGTGAAATTTGAGGGAAATAAGAGAGGGGTGTTGAAGAAAAAAACCTCGAATTTAGATTTTGGAGTTGGGGTTTCCATCTGAGAGGAAGACTTCTTCTGGAAATTGTCCATTTTACCAGCAAAATCACAACTACATTGCCTCTCTATGCAGACAAGTGATTTAGGGTTGATGGATTTCGAAAAAAAAAGTTTGTCCGCGCCGGTGCGAAGACCACACAGTGGAAAAAGTCTAAATCATATAGTCCACTAAACGACGCCATTCTCTTCTTTTATTTTGACTTGGATCTATACACTCAGGCCCAGCCCTTACACCATTTTTTATATATTTTGTTGTTGTTGTTTAATTATATACTATTTTTTAGTTTTGTAGATTGTTTCTTTTTCTTCTTAAAAAAACCTTCTTTGAAAAATAATAATTTCATTGTCATTATAATAATAATTTGTTATGTGTCATAATGACAATAGCACTAAAATAACAAAATTGAGGAACTAATTTGAAAAGAAAGAATATGTGTCATAATGACAATAGCATTATAATAATTATTAAAATAAACATGAGACGGTTACATTTTAGACGTTAGATTTTAGTCAAAAATGAAAATTTCCAAGTTTGGATAACATAAGCGGTTTAGAGCATCTCCCATAGAAACTTTAAATCTTCAAATATAAAGTATATTGTCCTCCAAGAGACACTTCAAATTTGAAGTTTCATATTTTTTTTTCATTTTAGTCTCTACAATTATATACTTTATATAAACAATTCAATTAATTTTGTTGTTTATCACTTTAATCCACATATATATTACACAAATCATTTTTACGTTGTAAAAAAAAACATTTTTTATGTTAGACACAAAAATAAGTGAGCTACTTAAAAAATTAATCTGTATACAAAAATTTCACTTTAATCCATATATATATATATATATATCTTTATAAGTTTAATGTTTGTATAAAGATTAATAAACACCTTAAATAAAAATAAAAATATTAATATAGAAGAAATATTACATTAAGCAAATTTCATACAAAATAAAATAACACAAGAAAGTAAAATTACATGAACACATAAATATTACACAAACAAAAAGTACAATAATATTAATATTCTGGTAGATTTCGAATAAACTCCAGGTATTACTATCAAGTATAGTGTCTAAATTTGTTAACAATATTCTATTTTCCTCTTGCATTTCTTTTAAGGCTAATTTTTTTGTTTGATTTTGCAAACGTACTTGAGCCATCTCATAACTCTTACCTCTAGTTGTTGCATTTTCTTTTAATAAATCAAGGATTTGGTTATTTGATGAAACCAAAGTGTCAAGAGATGAGTTATTACCTTCAGCAATCTTCCTCTTAAGTTTGCTATCATAGCAGGATCATCACGTTATTAGAAGAAAGAGATATTACATGATATCATGACAGCATGCATTATAATGCATAAAATGATAATTGAAGATGAACGTGATATCAATGCACCAATTAGAGATGCAAGATCAACGCAAGATATAACAGTTGAAATGGCAATAAATGAAAATGCTCGATTTTAAAAAAATTTAGCTCATAATCTACAAATAAACAACAAAGAGAGTCATTTAACACTTCAGAATGCATTGATTGATAATATATGAGAGTTTTATGGAAATAATTTTGTTGAGTAATTTGGTATTTATTGTAATTTATAATTTAGATTGTGTGTTTTTATTTTATTGTTATGTAATTTTATATTTTGATGTAATGTTTTATTAATTAATATTGCTAGTAATATTTCAAATGTATGTTTTATAGATAATTATAAAAGTTTTATGATTTTAATTAATTATGATTAATAGTAGGACTATAATGCAAATAGCTAAAATTTTGAAGTTTTTTTTGAAGATTATTATTGGAGACAAAACTAAAAAACTCCAAATTTGAAATATTTCATACTTCAAAAATAAAGAGTTTCTTGGAGATGCTCTTAGACAGCTAGTAACAGTATCTTCATCAAGTGATTCTCAAAAGGTATCTCAACAATAAAACAATGAAGAAAAAAAAGTAGGAGAGACAAGTAAGAATATGTTTTCATTTGAGAATTGTTGAGATACTTATGAGAATCCCTCTCTCTCTTGGTATTTGTATCTTTTTATTGGTTTATTTCTTGTTTTAAAATCAAAACTAGATTCTCACTTGTGAAATGAGACATGTTTTTTGTAAACTAAATTTTGAAATATACAAAATGTGAAACAAGTTGTTTTTTAATTGAAATTACATATTATCATATAAATATATTCAGCGCTAGAGATTAGATTGACGCCTACTTTGAAATATTTTCCTCAACTTGTGGACATACGCTAGTTGATGTTTTTGTAAATAACATTGCTTCAATGCGTTTACCATCCACATATTTCCTGTAAATTATTGACAAAAAATTGACTACATTGTGAGTTTGTGATATTATGCAAAGGAAGGTTGCGTATGTTGTGAAGATATGATGAATTTGTGACATTTTTATTACACAACCATTCTAAAAACAAACGCAACTGTGCTACTACTAAAACTACTAAAAACGTACGTTTTGCGTGTGCTGTTGTGTAAGTTAAACTACCAACTAGAAGTTGACATCATCACAGTACAAAGATTCAAAGAATTTTCAAAGGTGTGGAGTGAGAGAAGGAAAAGTTGGAATTGACAGTAACAGCTTCCTGCCACCATTTCTTCTCCATGGAGTCGACTCTGATGAATCGAGATGAGGCAGAGAAACCCTTTTGCTGTTGGGAGATACGGCATTGATATTATTAGTTATTGGAGATTGGATTAGGTTCTCAATATCCTCAGCTCTCTCCTCTGTGATTGTCTCAATCCTTGACTGAGACAACAAACTCATGTCTTGTTTCCTGAAAGATTGGCTCTTGTATAAGGAAGATCCAGAAGCTCCATGAAGATGTTGAGACTGTTGAGGAAGCAGAATGTTGTTGGATGAGATGGGAAGTTGAGCCAGTGGTTGTCTGAATTCGAAAAAAAGGTTAGAGCAAAATCAGGAGCTTTCTTAATTGGTTTATATAAATGGCCACACATTGATTTGATTGAGATTGTTTCTTACCTTAATGGCATTGGTGTTGAAGGTGGAAGTGGAACAGAATTGAACAACTCGGCATTCTGTTGTGGTTTCGCTGTTCCGCTTTTGCCAGATGTTTCGTTTTCGTCATCCTGTTCAATATCCACGCCAACAAATAAAGACCCTGCAGAGATGGTAAATTTTGTAACCATGTCAAATCTAAAGACCTACAGACTTGAGATATACATAGAGTTTATGAAAGATGGAATAAAAAGACTAACCATCTTTTCTGCCAAATGCATTCTTACATCCTTCACATCTACAGTTTATGGAACAACCGACTCCGCTCTATAGGATCATTAGAGACAAATGAATCAGAATCAGTCCAAGGAAAAGAATCTTACACAGATGTGTCATGGAGTTCAATGATGATGTTAGAAAACAAACCTGATAGCATTCACAGTATTTCTTGAGACAGTTTGATTTCTTGCAGTTGCAGCCTCGTTTGTGTCGCGCTGAAGCTGGAGTTTTGGTTGCATCATCACCAGCGTCCATGATGGAATCAGAGTTTCTGATGACTTTAGGAGCAAATGCAAGCGGATTACGGGATTCAATCTGTTTGCGCGTAGCCAATACAGTGTCTTCGTGGATAGGTTTGTTGAAGCAATCTATACATGAACATGGCTCTATGCAATAAACTCCAGCAGCAAAGCATTCACAGTAACTGTAAAACGAAACATCAAAAGAGACTCAACATAAAAGTTTGAGCTAGTTTAAGCAAGCCAAAGTATTAAAGAGGATTTGGGGTACAAAAGCTTACAGCTTCAAACACTTGGATTTTTTGCAGTTGCACCGTTTACACGATGACTCGCCTTCTCCTGCTTGCTCGGACTTACGCCTGCACGTTTTAATGCCAACAGATTGTTAAGAATGGAAAAAGATTTACCATAATCTATTTTGTGCGAGTTTGAATTAACTTGCCTTTTCTTCTTGGGGCTGCTTTGATTCAATTCTACTAAAGCTGAAGACTTTGGAACCTCTTCTACACCTTGAGCTGCATCTTCCCTGGTTTCATTTTCTATGAGAATGTCGTGTGACTGAAGAACTGGAGTGGTAGAAATTTGCAAACCGACTTTTATGTTTCCAGAAAATGAGTACTCATTAGCAACATTGCTGTCCTTAGAGGACATTGCAATGGCGTTTAGATGCAGACCAATGCTAGGTACTACACATCTCAATGAAGATTCGCCCGACGTTTGCTTATTATTCCCCGGCATCTCAAAGTCTAGACAGCGCCTTCTCACGCCGCGATGCAAGATTGAAAGAGGCTGTCACACACACACACACAAAGAAGAGAATTATTTCAGAAACAATGACCAATCAAGAACCAAAACTAAGTAATATTCACAAAACTATACTCACATCTGAGGACTCAGGTTCATTGCTATTCGAAACAGGCTCCAATGTAGGCTTTATACCACCACATAAACGTGCTTCAGAGTTTGATGATCTCTGCAAGAAGCATCTATAAGCTTCTGAATCATTCGGCGAGCCATAAATCAAAAGTTCGGAATCCAAAATCAGAGACTCCCAATCTGGAGTTTCGCTTTTCGGCTTAACATTGTCGTCACACATCTTCTGCAGATCCATTTCTGCATCTTTACAAGAACCATCATTGATAACTCTAGGAGTTGTAGTAGTGCAGTCATTCTTGATGATTTGTGTCGGTTCGATTGAAGCTTCTTCTACATCTACTTCTTCTCCAATGGAAGCAACTTCTTTGTTAGAAGCAGACTCATCTTTGCAAGAGTTATTATGACTGCAAACGAAAACATTTCAATTAAGAAGAAATGATCTTTTTAGAGAACAAAAATTAAGGAAGATAAGAAAAAGAGGAGACTTTGACTAACCTTCTGAAACGAGATTCTTTGTGAGAAGCCGCGTGAGGGGAAGTGAAAACAGAAGGAGGAGATGAGAAACTGAGAGAGCCAAAGGTTTGAGCGATTGGAATGGATTTGACAGGTTTGATTGGAGACAGGCTGTTTATGTAGTTGAACACTGGAGAATTCTGCATTGACCAAAACTTTGATCATCAAAACACAAAACTTTGATCTCAAACCCCAAATTCAACTGTCTCGAATTCTTTACAACAATTCTACGAAACGGTTAGAGATAGAAAGTACAGATTTTTGTAACCTAAGATCCATCAAACCCTTAAAAACCCTTACCATTGTCGAACCTCTCGAATTCCAAAAAGACAACCGAAAACGGGAAAGTTGAGATTTTTTTCCCCCGTTGAGTGGGAATTGAAATCGATCTCATGAATAGAAACCGAAGATAAACTGAATCTTTGACTGAAATTCAACTGAATTGAAAGATGGGTACTGCACAGATTCCATGAAAAACAAAAAAAAACATACACACACACTTTTCTCTAATGCATCACAGAAGGCAAGAACAGAGGAATAACGAAACAAAACAAAAAAAGCAGGAAACTTTAACCGAAACAAGAGATTGGTGTTGAAGAAAAAAACCTCGACTTTGAGTTTAGAAATTGGAGTCCCGATCTGGGTTACAGTTTTTGGCGGCGTATCCATTTTCCAACAATCAATCTCACTCACATCAACATTCCTTCTACGTATCTCTTCGATTCTCTCTCTCTCTCCCGCTATCTCTCTCTCTCTCTCTATCTCTATCTCTCTGTCTCGAAGAAGAAGAAGGAGGAGATTCAAAGAAGGAGAGAGGCGGGAAGATGAGGATTTTCTCGTGAGGATAGTCCAAACCAAATCCAAACAGAGGCCACCACAACAACAAAGGTCGCTATTTGACCCCAACACTTGTCTCTCTTTCTATATGTGTCTTCTATATATACACCTCTACGTATACGTATCCCTCTTTCTCTTCAATATTTGAGAATTCACTTTTGTCTGTATAAAACCTACGTTATGAATAATCGTAATCGATTTTTATTTGCTTTTAATAAAGTAACGGACATCACCTTGATTTTTGCATGATTTTTCTTTTTCTTTTTCTTCCATTGTTTTGAGAAGAGAAGAAGAAAAAAATTAAGAGAATAAAAAAAAAGTAACTGCAAGTAACTACAGTTCCTTCCTTCGCTGCTTCTGTTTTGTTTGCTGCATACAAAATGATGAAAATAAAAGAAAAAAAAATCCTCTTTTTTCTTTAATTCTGTTTATTTGTTCGTTTTCTTTTTATAAATGTGGTCTACTGACTCCGTTGACTACTTGTCACCGTTGATATACCTTTTAAAAAAAAAATAACATCACCAATTTTTCTTTATTTGACCATATCAACAATGATTTGTTAAGATACCTAATCGAATTTATTACAAAAAAAGGTTTATCACAACATTTGACTTTGTCACTTTTTATGTTTTTTTTTTTTCACGATGTTTATCGTCTCCGTTTTTTGTGTGAACAATCAACATCTTAAGTGATGAATAAAAATGTATCGAGAAAAAAAAAAACTGTGCTCAATAAATGCAATGGATGAAGAAAAAAAAACCTATATAATGATCTCGTAAAAATACATAATCAGCTGGAATCCACATACTATAATTAAAAAAATGGTACTACTACTATGTATAGAATTAAAAAAAAAATATTAGAAACAAATTGGAAAGGAACACGTTACAAATTACAACTTACAATGCTTTTTAACCTGGAGATTTGTAATTAATCAAAGATATTGCCGCTAAATCTGCTAATCGCGAGAAAGCACTTATGAGTAATCATGACACTTAAATTGAAATTAATTGGTCAATTATTCGTAGTAATAGTGAGAATCATGTACTATGATTTAGTAATAAATTTTTTAGAGCCTCTTAAACTGTAACTGCATGGAGTAATAGTGTAATACAATCTCTACCGTTTTTTTAATCTATATTTTCTCTCTTACTCTTTTTTGGGGGGGTTTATACTCGATTAATTAGTATCGATCCAATCCCATAAGTTTCAAGAGAAGACCCACTAGACCACAGCTATACGTGTTTTCACTTGGGGACATGCATTTCAGCTCAAACAATTCTAGTGTCATCTATACTTTTAATAATTTTGCTGCCGAATATGATCTATTTAAGTGTTTCGCATTTCAATTGTAGTAAATCAATATTCCGAAGATTAATTATGAATAATAATGTAAATTTATTCAAAATATATAATAATTATCAATGTTATTGTATATCGACATTATCAAAGCATTCAGATAAGTTTATACCATCAATTTACAATGAAGATCATCAATTCAAAAAAAAAAAAATGAACATCATGAAATACAAATTCTATTTATTTCTCTAGGGAGAAAACTAAAAAATGAACTATTATCAAAGCAAAATATTCCACTACGAATAAAATATTCCTTTAATTTCCATATAACAATCTCTATCTCATTCATCTTCGTTTAAATTTTTTTTTTTTTTGATAAAGGGCCTATCCCATATCTCGTTTATTCCTTTTTTATTTAGTATTTACTATTTGGAGCCATTATATGTATATGTTTTTTTTTTTTTTGCTAATGACATTCAAATTATATTTATACTAGGACTTAACCCATGCTAGCTATAGCGCGGAATAATTTTTTATTAAAAATTGTTTTGAAATTTTTTAAAAATTATTTTTACTTAATTTTATAATATGTTTAATTAATGATTATAGATCGAAATGTCAAATCGGACTAACATTTTTACTTAACATGTTTTACACTGAACTAAAGTATTATTCTCGTTAACCCGCAAAAACCTATAATCTTGAAAACATAACTTTAATATGCAGCGTTTAATGATTATGGTTTTTGTGCTCAGTCTACGAACTCTTAGAAAAATTATTTTTCTCATGTATAATTTTTTATTAAATTAGTAAAATATTTTTCAACTTTTGTTTTGATATATATTCAAATAATATATAATAAATTATAGTGAAAAATATTGCAAGATCTCGAATAGATTTTTTTGGAATATATATGAATTGCTATTATTTTTATTGAATATTAATTAAGAAACTAAATAATAAATAAGTTATTTAATGAAAAACAAATACTTTCCAAATTATCTTTTTCCAAATTATCTTCCATAATTTTTAAGACAATTATATCCTTTCTTATTTCAATTATTTTTTGTTATTTGTAATTGCATAATATAATAACTTACAAAATAAAATTTATTTTCCTAAATAACTTCTTAAATAATAATATAGAGATGTTGTCTCTAGTAAATAAGTTTTACAGCTAATAATTTCTACGTACAAGTATATATGTTGTTACTAACAACTTGCAACTAAATTATTTTCGCGTACGTCTACGAGTAAAAAGAGTAGTTGGAATCTTAAAGCATGTCACAGTCAATAATAACTATACACATGATGAATCGTGAACACAGTTATTAGTTATTACGCACCTATTGTGAACTGTGAATGAGTGCGTATATGTTGAAATACTATTTAAAGTTATTTGTTGAAACAAAAAATATTAGCCAAAAAAATGTCTTACCCGTGACGCCATAAAGCGAATGGTCCAAATATTCGTTGGTATGTGATTACGTGAACGTGATATATCGAAAGGGAAAATGTAAAACACAATTGATATCTTTTTTCTTTTTGATTTGTATCCCAAATCCGATCATCAGAAGAAGAAAAACGAAATACGTAAAAAGAGATTGTTTCTATTAGTGAGATCTAACTAATAGAAAAAAAAAGATTGTCAACCAAGACATACAATGATAAGTATCCGCTGCATTCTTTAACAAAAAAAATTAATAGTATCCATATATTTCATCAGCTTATTGATAACAAAACAAAAAAGAACAAATATTTCCCAAGTATATAGTTCTTGTTAGTGCTCTTCAGTATTTTTATAATTATAAAAAATGTAAATGTATTTTTTTCAAATAATACACTTTTGACTTAGTATTCGACTCCAAATTATTTTTTTTTATTTTAAATCTGATTTTTTTAATATATAAATCTGATTGTTATCATCTGTTAAAATTGAGCTTACAATTATATATTTATATGAGGAGTTTTGCACAGTTTGTCATTTTCTCAAATTTTTGTAAAATATTTAACACTTTTGCAAAATATTGGCAAAAGTAACACTTTGTTTATTGTACACGCGCTGATTTTCCCGTCTTAACCTTGTACAATACCGTGCGCTTCAACGTATACAGTACACGGATCAATAAAAAACATGAACAAAATCGTCATTTTTACGCAAAAAAACAAAACAAATAAGTCATGCAAATAAGTCATATATATATATATATATGTATTACCCCATTTTATTAGAGTTAGATTTATTGAAATTAATTATGTAAAATCTGTTTTTTTCTGGATTGGCACCAAAAGATGTATGGTTGACAAAAACAAATTAAGAGTCTATAGAAATTGATTAGTTGTAGTGATATATAAATAATTTTCAGCTGCAACTTAACTATAAGCAGTTGATTTATTATAACCAAAAACAGTGATATTAACATAAAACCAAAGAAAAAAAGTTATTTTAACCCCAAAAAGCCAACATATTAAAGTATATATAGTATATAGTCCCCGATAATTGTTATGGATGTAAGTATAACCAAAAGCACTTCTTCTGGCAAAAGGTACCCCCATGCGAAAAATCATAATGTCGACCATTCATGCTGCTGCTTCTCTATGTCACGTGCCACATGACACATCACGTGACATCAAAAACATAAAATTGTGCATCTTATGATATAGGCCATAACATTAATTATGATTTTTTGTTTTTTGTTACTTGTGTATCTATGATTGTCAGTCTTTAACTATATTTCGAGTACACAGTATTACTAAATCAGGTCTTGGGATATTCATAAGCTGTTCCATGAACTGTTTGTGCATGTCAGGTTGTTTATTAACGGAATATTCAGAGATTAATTAAGAAAATAACTGTTAAATATTTAATCAGTCAAGTAAAGATCCTCTTGCTTACTACAAATGGCCATAAGAAAAGCCAACGTACCACTGTTTGTGCATGTCAGGTTGTTTATTAACGGAATATTCAGAGATTAATTAAAGAAATAACTGTTTAAATATTTAATCAGTTAAGTAAAGATCCTCTTGCTTTCTACAAATGGCCATAAGAAGAGCCAACGTACCAAAGTCATCATTTAGCCTTTGCTTTTGTACCGTAGAATCTCCATCCCCTTTGTTACCTGTCATCCATTTATAAAATAGAATTCATTTATATCCAAACTTTTTGTAATTTAAAAATAAGAAGTTATAATCCAATGTACGATCCTTCAATCACATCTATTCTCACACAATATTTACTTCTTAATAATCAATTGTTCTGTCTTTATCTTTTTAATAAAAATCAAGACTAACTTACAACTTCTATAGTTCTATATGTAATGAGAATTACTTCACGACGTCGATCCATTTGGTAAAATCACTAAATTACTCAACAACTTTAAATTAGTGTTTGCTTTCTTAATCTTTAACTTCTTTAAACTATTTTATTAAACCTTTTTTTCTTTTACTTTGAATCTCCTTTTTATTCATGTTTTCCCTCAACGGGACATGTTTTGAAATTACAAACTTGAGCACAAAGATGTATTTTACTTTTTAAAAAACTTTGGTAAACATGTTTTAACTATATCATTCAACCTACGATGTGCAAGTCACCAAATACTACAATGTCTCTTGTTTGAGGGAAATTATCAATTTAAAACCTTGCTGTCAAAAAATAAAAATCAATTTAAAACCTTTATTTGCTAGGATCATTTTTACCATTATTTAATTCATTAATTATACAGAGAAAACATAAAACTTTGTGTTAATGTTATTGCGGTACTATCCTAAATTTCTAATATAAATACACATAATACTTTACCAAAAAAAAACATTAGCTATATATAGTTGAAAAATATATTTTTTTCAACTATCTTTTCCAATTATATTCTCTATCTATCATTCATATTCGAATCTAAGCATTTTGTAGGATGTCAACAACGAATATTTCAAGAAGAAAGTGCACAATTCAGAACAAACGTTTAAAACAAATTTTATAAAAAAATAAAGAAAACTCAGAACAAACGTTGTTTGGATTTTCGAAACGAATTTGCGCTCTTGTTGTTTGGCTTTTCTTGAGCCATAGTAATCGGACTTTGGACAAGTATGAAACGACAAATGCATAATGCATTTCTTTCATCTTATTGTAGATACATTATTGTTTGTCCATATCTCTTCACATTTATATGCAGTTTTTTTTTTCTTTGTTTCATAAGTTATTAATTATTGACTATTTTGATTGACCTTGAACTTTGCAACTTCTCCTCCCTCTCTGCTTTTCATTATTAAGTAAACAATAAACAATTGAAGTGGAGGTCTAACATCTTTTGACTTATGTACTTATCAAGTATACTTAACAAATAAAGCTAGTTTCATCTTTACCTATTTTTCATATCATTGACTCATTGTTTGTTGTATCTTTTTCTCCTGTTAGTCGGGGCACGCCGTTATATAATATTTTGTTTCTTTATATCTCTAGCATTAGAATCTGAGCTCTGTGGAATAATTATTTCACACACGAAATAACTCGGAAAAAAATATTATGACATTGTCAAATGTAATACATAAAATTCAAAAGTACCTAAGTATTATTATCCAATTCCAACCCAGTTTACTTATCTTATCTCGGATAAAAATGATGTCATCAACTTTTGCCAAGTAAAACATTACTCCTTTTCTTTGACAATGTAAAAAAGAAGAAGAACATGGATGATATTTATGTTCTATTACTACATAATTTTTAATATACATTTATTATGTTACATTGCTAAGCAAATTCTGGAAGTATAAGAGAAAACAATGATCTAATTCTGAGTTATTAACATTTGGTTTTAAAATTACTAAAGTACTAGTTGGTTATCCGCGCGCGGTATATTATATATTTATTTATCGATGTAGTTAGAAAAATATATGGTAATAGCAAAACTTTTAATTAGATTTAGTATTTTGCAAAAATAAATTTTAATAATAATTTAGTATATCTAATATTTGATAGTTTATATATATTCAATAAAATAAAATTTATTTTAAAACATATAATAAATACCATTCAAAACCTACGTTAGACAATAATTAAAATATATACTTCTCTCTTTTGTTATACGGGTCGAATTTCCATTCATTTACATCAATCTCATTCTGAAATCATTGAATATTTCTCTCACATCATCTCACTCTCTATCTCACTCTCTATCTCTCACTTATGAACGTGATAAATTGAACTGTATACCACATCATACCACATTTTGGTATGATTTAACCTAAAATTTTTCATTCATCTACATCAATCTCATTCTGAGTTCATCTAACATGTTTCCAAGATGCACTCATAATTTCTCTCACTTTATCTCACTCTCTCTCTCTTTTTTTTTTTATAAGAATTACACTCTCTATATTTCACTTATCAACGCGATATATTGAACTACATATATACCACATTTTGGTTTGATTTAACCTAAGTTTAACTATCTTCTTCATATTTTCCATTTTTTTGGGCCAATTTTGGTGTCTACTTCCTGATTTCAGTGTTGGAGAGCTTTCAGGAGGACTTTCTCATTCGTCTTCTTAATGATTGACTTGAACACGTTATCATTTTGGTATACTACAGTTTGCCTCTCATAACATACATTATTGCATACCCACAAAAAAGATTGGAGTTGCAAATCGAGCTTATAGAAGCTCTTGCGAGTATTCCTTTGTTGAACAAATCCTTGTTCGCATACTTAAACACCAATTTCTAACCATCAAAACGAATTGTTTTTTTTCCCCTATAACCCACTTGAAACTAACTGACAAATTCTGAAAGTTTGTCCAAAACAACGACTACTCAATAATTCTGGTTTTTTTAATTACAAATGTTTTAAGAAAGTTTTAAATATTTGTATACATTTGTTTTGGAACTAATCTTTATTGGTTGTTTTAAATTATATATCACAACATTCTTGATTTTATTTATAGAAAAATAAATACATAAATTATAAATACTAAATTCTACAATTAGAGTCTTGTCCAATAAGATTAAGAAGCCATGAGAAACCAGTTAAATGTTTTTATATCCAAATAT
>PKMM01034297.1:656732-738965 GCA_002933915.1 Eutrema heterophyllum
TTTTTTTTTTTTTTTAAATCAGATATAGACCCGGTTAACCTACCCGTTTATATTTAATCTTATGTCTTATTTTAATTATACATTACTTTATTATTTTAATAAATTTATATATTCTATTTATCATAGAATGATAACTCTTACTTTATATGAAGCTAAGTTTATAATGTAGTGAAATTATTATTAATATTTTCATGTATTCATCTAAAAGTAAATGATTATCTAAACTCTATTAAGAAATCTCATAAAACTAAATTCATCAATTGAAGTTTCTTTATATCAATAATATATGAGCTATCTTGTATAACAAAATGTCTTTTCATATTCTAAGGAAAACTATTATATTAGTGGATGACAATTATTATAAGAATGAATGTATCATAACACAATTATTATGAGAATTATAGATTAAGTGATTGTGAGATTACATAATGTAATAGAGAATAAGTGAGTGATGATGTGTTACAAATTTAGAGTATGAGAAGATGATGTGGCAACCTAAGAAAAGAGAAAATTTAACTTTATATATATATATTAGATCGAGAGACAAAACAAAAACTACTGAAATATTTAAATTTAAAGGATGCAGTTTTGATATTCCACAATAAGTAAGGCCCATTTCATAATTTGGGCTTTAAGTGAACGTTACATGGGGTAGCAGAAAGTTGGGAATCAAAATATATGGGCCTCTAGATTCTAAACGTATAAACTCAGACGTCAAACCAGCTCAATTAGTATAAAGTATGTGTGGACACACACATCCAATTGTATTTCATAATGAATGCTCAAAACCAAATTTATCTTTTCACATGTAATACTCTTTTGAGAAAAGTTTCAGTCCTAATAGTATTTGCATCATGTAAATTTACTTCTATTAATCTGCTTAAATTGCTTTTGTGGGAATTGAACATGATACCTTATAGTGTAAAAATGAGTTCTTGATTAACCATTATAACAAGGATACTTCCGCACTAATAAAAATAATAGAAAGTTTAAACAAACATATCTCATTAAAAATTAATATTATAATTCGTCCGAGATGAATGAAGAAGTTATCATCTTAAGAGACGTATTATTATAATTCATATTAAAAGTGATCGAGAATGAACCTACAATATTATATCAAATACTTAAACCTCTTTGTTCATTGTTAATTTATTTTTAGTTAACAATCCAATAAATCTTCAATATGGTAACGAATCCAAGTAAACCCGAAAGCGTGTAAATTATTCTAAATTAATTTTTGGTGCAAAATAAATGAGTTAAATGACCCACAATTTTGAAATACATGTTAGGAATTTCAAGAAAACTCTAATATATATATATATATAATGTAAATTATTTTTCTTTTAACGTACTAAATCATAGTCATAATTATCGGTCCATTAACTCATTTATCCAATTGTTGAGAAGAGGAGTCGAACTCCACACAAATAAAATGGTGTTAATCTTGATGGACTTATGTTATGCCACTAAACTATGAAGACTTCTTCTTAACTCGTTGAGAAATGGAGTAAATGGTTTAAAAAAAAAAACAAATTAAAGAAACGGAAGAAATAGTTTTTAATTGGAGATTCATGTACCTGAGTACATCCGACATAACTATATTAATTAGTAGTGATCATCATCATGATTGCGGATAAATTTTTGAAAAGAGAATCCATTGAGTGTTATTGTTGTTTTAAATTGAAATCTGATCTGTAAAGCATAAATAAATGGAAGAGACGACAAAGTCGTAAATTCGTAAATAGATACAGAAAGATGTCAACCTTATCTCTTTCACGACAAAACACAACGAACCAACGAATATTAGATGGTACCTAACCTTGTACGTATCGTACTCTTTTACTTCTTCTTTATACTTCCTTTTGTTATTTCTTTATTTAAATTATTATACAAGAGGCAAATATGGACCTACGTATGGTTCAATCACGCTTTCTACAAATGTTATGACAAGATTTTTATACACTGTAATGAAAATACATCAAATGCGACTTAATAAAAAAAGTTAATAATACATCAAATGCGCCATATCAGTGGGGAGTGATGACCAGTCACACAGACGATGGGAAAGGACACGTTGACGAAAATAACTTTTAATTTGATATAATGTGTGCTTGAATTTTTTCATTTTTTTGAATTCACATATATATGCTATATAAGTAGAAGTGTAGAACTAGTGTATTTTAGACTAAAATTCCTACTAGTTTCAGGAAAAAAAATGAAAAATAGTTCTTGATCGTGAAATATTTAGTACAGTATTACAGGCAGTATTACTTTTGTTACACGTGCGTTCAGTTTCGAATCTAAGAATCCTCCTGAAAACCGGAAAACATTCGGTTCGGTACGGCGAAAGTACATCGACATAGGTTATGTAATACTGCCTGTGGTCTAACTCTAACATTGTGGTCTTTATTATTTAAATATGTATTTTTTTCACATGTATAATTAGAAGAGGAGATTGTTCACTTGATGGTTGAGGGTGTATTCAATATAATATTTAGGATAATTTAGAAAAATTTGAGTTTTACTGAGTTTTTAGATGATTTGAGTGAATAAAATATGTTGTTATGATTTGTTTTTAAAATTATATGAAATCCCACCTAAAACCGTGAGATTTTGATTTTTTTTTTTTTTAACTAAAAAACTCCACCAAAACATTTTCAAATCATTAAAAGTCTCATAAAATCCACTACTTAAATTATTTCTAATAACATTGTATTTAAAGATTCATTTACAAATCACTAGTTCAATAACATGAGATTTTTAAAAATTTGTTTTTTTAAATCATTTTTTGAATAACATATAATTTATGATTTTAATACAAATCACTCCAAATGCTAGATTGAATACACTACCTTGATTAGATTAGGCCCCCTTGATTAGATTAGGTTTAGATTAGATTATGTTTAGATGTCAATTTCCTTTATGTCAAATAATGGTTAGATCCCAACCAAAGATCAAATTTTAGCTGATTCCATATATAATCAAATTTTAAAATATTATTCTTTTCATTTTATATAGCGTTTAATTTTTTTGCACACACATCAAAAGAGAATATACAATCGTTTTGTTATTGCATTAAAAGCCACTTATAAATTGGCGGCTGTAATTCTATATAATTAGATGTCAAATTTAGACAGTAATGAAAAAAAAAAACAATTTTGACAGTAAATATTCTATTATAGTTTTTTTTTTCTCGGTAAAAGACATATAAATAGAACATAAAAAAAAACATGAAGATTGCAAATATAAGTTGGAGTTTACTTACTTATTAAAACCTGAATATATAGAAAAATATGTCAAATAATTGTTCTTTTTTTTTGATAAAATATAATTGTTCTTGTTTCAGTATAAAATATTAAATAATTGTTAATGTTGTATGCTTTCAATATTCTGAAGACTCTCTCTAATCTCAATAGTCCATACAATACCACATAGGGCTGGAATCGGATCGGATATCAGAGATTTTCGGACTATCCGTATCCGTGATTTTACTATCTGAATCCGGATCCGAAATTTCGGATATCCGAAGTGAAGGATATCCGTAGAAAAACCAAATATCCGCGGATATCCAGATCCGATCCGGTAAATATTATTAAAATAAAAAAACCAGATATCAAAAAAAAAGTTTTTTTTAAAGTACATGTATTAGTACATATACGGATTAGTATTAGTTTTTTTTAGTATTAGTACATGTATTAATACATATATATATGGATACGAATACGATATACATGTATAATACTAAAAAAACATGTATTAAAACGGATAGCGGATATCCGATCCGAAAATTTCTTATTATCCGTATCCGTATCCGTATCCGTGGTATCCGATATTTTACTATCCGTATCCGTATCCGGACTACCCGGATATCCGAAAATTCGGATCGGATCGGAGCGGATCTCGGATACGGATACAGATACCGGATAATAATTCCAGTCCTAATACCACAAAGCCTTTTTTAATTTTTATTCTAGTGGAAAAGGGCTCACTCCGTAGAACCATTCAAAATTTTGGTTCAAACATTCCAAACAAAAAAAGATTTGTTTAACGAATATCTTAATATTTGGACTTAATCCGCGCTATAATTAGCGCGGAGTAATGTTTTTTTTTTAAATTTGTTTTGAAATTTAAGAAAAATTATTTTTATTTGAATTTTATAATATGTCTAACTCATGATTATATATAGAGTTGTTAAACGGAATAATTTGTCTATTTAACCCGTTTGCAGTGGATTCAAATATTATTCGGGCTAACCCGTAAAACCTATAATCTTGAAAAATAACTATAATATGCACCGTTTTATGACTCTAGTTTTGTGGTTAGTTCACGAACTCTTTAAAAAAATCAATTTTCTTGTGTCTAACTTTGTACAAAATTAGTAAAATATGTTTCAACTTTTATTTTGATATATATTCAAATAAAACATAATAAATTATAGTGAAAAATATAACAAGATTTTGAATATATTTTTTCTTTGAATATATATGGATTGATTATTATTTAAAAATATATAATATTAAAAATAATTAAGAAAGTAAATAGTAAATAATATTTTTAATGATAAATAAATATTTTCTATATTCTCATCAATAATTTTAAAAGACCATTATATCATTTCCTATTTCAATTATTTTTTCTTATTTGTAATGACATAAAATATAATAAATTACAAAACAAAATTCATTTTCAAAAATACCTTCTTAAATAATAAGATATCTTTCTTCCACCCCATATTATGACTCTTCCACTACCGGACTTATTTGGACTAAATAAATTTAATAGAATGCCATTTTTTTCGTACGGTTTAGCTAATTTCTCGTTAATAAAAAAAACGAATAAATATATATTTCCATAAAGTGGTACGTACATTGTTTTTTGTATATTTTCCAAGTAAAGGTGTATTTTTGGCCTTAAAGGGCCAATTTTTCTCTCAGTATAAACAAATTAGCAAATACATACGTCTCCTTAAAACCAGCTTTGAATCAAATCAAAGCCCATTCTTTCCTTCCGTCTTTCACTCTCCTCCTCTCCTTCATCGTTTCCTAAACCCATTTTTTCTTTTCTTAGATTCCTTTTTTTTCTTTCTCAGATCTCTTCTTCTTCAGAAAGATCCTCTGTTTTTTTTTTTGTTCCTCTCTCTCTCTCTCTGGGGTTGTCTTTTTCGGAGGAAGAATCTCCTTAAATCAGCCGTAAAATCCGTTCAAATTTCTTTCTTCTACTGATCTCATCGAATTTTCAGATTTTTGTTTGCATGGTCTAGTGGATGATTGATAACGTCTGATTTCTGAAATTTAGTGACGTTTCTGGGTTTATGATATTGTAGAAAATTTAGTGTCTTTTTTAAAAACAATAATCTGGGTCAATGATAATAGTAGCCGACGAGTCGGTTTCTTAGGGTTTACTTTTTCTAATTGTCTTTGTTGAATTATTGGCTTTTTTCCATTTTGGAACTCGATTTTCTCTTCATTCTTTTTTAATTGGAATTTCAACGCTATTATTGCAGAGAATTTCAGCTTGTGGAATTTGTTATTGGTGAAAAAATAGTTTTTATATATATATATATATTCATGTCATATTAGAATCTGGATGTCAGAAGAACGTGTGCAGAAACTTGGGGTTGGTGTAATAGTTTAAACTTAAACCATTTCTTACAGAATAAATTCAGGTTCTCTGCACATATACATATTTGCTAAATTCCCTTTAAAAAAAAAGACATTTTGATAATGATGAAAATTTTGATTTGTTCTGAAAATTTTGAGTCAGAATCTTGTTTGGTGGTTGTTTGCGCTAAGTCTGATTGAATTAAGGGTTCTTTGAGTTGTGTGTGTGTGTGTGTCTGAGATTGTTATAGAAGAAAGAAACGAAAATGGAGACAACAAATGAGACAAAAGCTTCACCGGAAAACAACCTCAGAAGCAGAGGAGCTGTTGGGAACAACAGCAAGAAAGACATGATTTTTCGAGCGGATAAGATCGATTTGAAGAATTTAGACATCCAGCTGGAGAAACATCTGAGTAGGGTTTGGTCAAGAAGCATTGAGAAGAATCCAAAGCCTAAGGAAGAATGGGAAATTGAATTGGCTAAATTGGAGATGAGGAATGTCATTGCTCGTGGTGCTTATGGTATGGTCTACAAAGGCATCTATGATGGTCAAGATGTTGCAGGTCCCAACAAAAAAAAATCAGTTTATTTTTATGTTTGTTATGTTTCAAATTGATGCAGTCTCATTGATACCGGAATTGAAAATGTGACAATTCTCCATAGTTTCTGATCTGTTCCATAAGATAATCTATGCTTATGTGTAACTGTTTAGTGTTTGGTTTGAGTAATGGCAGTGAAGGTGCTTGATTGGGGAGAAGACGGTTACGCCACAGCGGGTGAGACTTCAGCTCTTCGGGCTTCATTTCGACAAGAAGTTGCGGTTTGGCACAAACTCGACCATCCTAATGTCACAAAGGTTTAACTCCCCTTTATGCCGTTATTAGTGAACTCTTTTAGTGCCGTTATTAGTGATCTCTCTTTGGTGTATGTGTATATGCATGAATCTCTGTGAATCTTTGGATAAAAACAGTTTGTTGGAGCATCAATGGGAACAACTAATCTGAAGATACCTTCATCAGCTGAGACGCAGAACTCGCTGCCTCAACGAGCTTGTTGTGTTGTTGTGGAGTATCTTCCTGGTGGAACTCTTAAGCAGTATTTGTTCCGTAACAGGCGAAAGAAACTCGCTTTTAAAGTCGTGGTTCAACTCGCTCTCGATCTCTCCCGAGGGTAATTTACAAAAACAGAAGACTTTTTTTCATTCTTTATGAATCTCCAAGAAAAAATGCAATATTTGTGATACACATTCATGATGATCTATGCAGGCTAAGCTATTTGCATTCAGAGAGAATCGTTCATCGCGATGTGAAAACAGAGAACATGCTTTTGGATTATCAGAGGAATCTAAAGATTGCTGATTTTGGGGTAGCTAGAGTTGAAGCTCAGAATCCAAAGGACATGACTGGAGAAACTGGTACTCTTGGATACATGGCTCCAGAGGTAACAAGAAACAGAAATTACATTTTTTTTGAAAAAATGCGTCTTTCGGTTTCAAAATCTGATTTAAAGTTGAATAAAAAAACTATGATTAGGTTCTTGATGGTAAGCCTTACAACAGAAGATGCGATGTTTACAGCTTTGGGATATGCTTGTGGGAGATTTACTGTTGTGATATGCCTTATCCTGATCTCAGCTTTGCTGATGTTTCTTCTGCTGTTGTTCGTCAGGTAAATATAAATCCAGATTTTGAAATCTTTAAAAGTTCTGAAATTTGCAAAATTATGAAACTTCGCCTCTTGGCATTTGAAAAATTCCATAGGGGTGGTTAATCCGGTTTGATATCTTCGGCTTTTATCGGTTTAATTAATAGAAAACTGAAACGAAGTACTAAACCCATTTCATCGGTTTTAGTTTCCGCTCTGATTGATGCAATATTGGTTTGTGTCCGGTTTGATTTTGGAGTTGGATTCAAGTCGATTTTAGTTAGAAAATAAGTTTAACATACAATTAAAAAAAAATATACAATGATTTAGTTAATAATGTATTTATGTAATATGATTACATTTTTCTAATATATTGCATATATAAGTATGGGTTAATTAGATTCCGTTTAGTGTGGTTACACTAAAATCGGTTTAGGCCTCTTAGATTTTGTTTTTGCCAATTAGTTAATGAGAATCTGAGATTACTGTTATCATTTTTTTTGGGTTTAAACAGAATCTGAGACCGGAGATACCGAGATGTTGTCCGACATCATTGTCGAGCATAATGAAGAAATGTTGGGAAGCGAATCCGGAGAAACGACCGGAGATGGAGGAAGTGGTGAAGATGCTTGAAGGAGTCGACACCTCCAAAGGCGGCGGAATGATCCCGGAAGATCAGAGATCTGGCTGTTTCTGCTTTGTCGCCGGTCGTGGTCCCTGAAATTACCCTTTTACCCCTCTCTACCCACATCTTCTTCCTCTTCTCCTTCTTCTTCTTCTTCTTCTTATCTTTCCACATTGAATTTTGGAGCAATGCTCTGTTTTCTTTCTTTCTTTTTTCTGTGGAGATAAGAAAGATTTTTCATTACTACAAAGAATATATATATTATTAATTTCTGTCATTGTGAATATGAATATTGGCATTTGCTTCAATATACAGCGGAAATATCAAATAACATTTTTTTCTTTTTGATAAGACGTGATCACTTTTCTTTGCTCCAATATACATCGGATTAATAAAAAGTCGATGCTTTTAATTTATTTGTTTTTTTTTTTTGTCCAAGAATCATTTGGCAACATATCAAACATTTAGGAAAACATCAAATGTTTTGTAAAACAACAGAAAAATAGTTAATGTGTTGAATGGACGAAACTGGAGATTTGTAGAAGATCAATTCTGCAGAAGGTAGGCCAGTTTCTTACAGTTTTTATTATTATTTATTGTAATTCTTTTTAATAATCGGGAGAATCTTAGATCGAAACACATATTAATTAATCCCTAGAATCTGTAAAAATTCAAGTTTTCGTATCACTTAAAATATCCACGTACAAAATGGCCAACCATGATTTAGGTTCAAATCCTGATCGATCTCAACTAAAAAAGTGAATCCTCAGCCACTAGATTACCATGAATTAGTTTGAAGTTTTGCGTATTCTTTTCATTATGACAAAGAATGTATTTTTCATTGCATGTTGGTTCACGGAAAGCTCCGTACATATACGCAATAATTAAGATACCAACTATTTTAACAGAGAAATGAGTTTAAGTACATTTATACGCAATATATATCCATAAAGCCAGAGTGGGAGAAAAAGAATTATAACAAAAATTGAGTTGTATAATCATAAAAACAACATATAACGTGGATGGCCTTGAAAAAAAAAGTAAAAACGTATAACGTGGTGCATGAGTTGTTTTGGTGATTTCCCACACGGCAGGCAAAGGAGTCTGTTTGCTATCTGATCCAAAGTTTGTTCATAAATATCCACTTTCTTTTTGTTAACACAATTATCCACTTTTAGTTAATACTATTTTAATGTCTATTCAAGATATTTTCGCTCGTTTTCCTCATTAGAAAAACCCATAAGTTGGTCCACAACCATATACCAACATAACCAAAATGGGTATATCTGTAATTTCCACATTTCCCATAACTCGGCCTATAAAGCTCATGCGTCTCAGGATCAATCAAAACTACATTTCTATCTAGCTAGTTCGTCTAGATCCACTTTATTTCAATTAAATATATATAAAAAAAATATATATATAGCCATATGGGATCGTTAGTGAGAGAGGAAACTTCGCCTTCGTTGATGACGGAGTTTTTGGAGAAGTGCGGCGGTTATGCGGTGGTGGACGGAGGCTTTGCGACGGAGCTAGAACGCCACGGGGCTGACATCAATGATCCACTTTGGAGTGCCAAGTGCCTCATTACTTCTCCTCACCTCGTCACAAAGGTCACACATATATACAATCTATGTGGAAATTACTTACTTAATTAATATGTTTTAGTCGTCAAAATGATGTTTAGTTCTTGTAGGAAAAAAATTCTCATTTTTGTGTTAGCTATCGTAAATGATTACTCGTATATAGTATATACATCAAATGGTTAAGAGCTCAACAAAGAAAAATAAATATAGAGAGGATGTGTCGTACCGAAAATTAAAGAGAGACAAATAGTTTTAATAAAAATTAGATCTTTTTTTTGCTAAAAAATAAAAATTATCTTGTGTCTTTCTCTTTTAATTTCTCCTTATGTTCGATCTTCTTTTAGTTTTTTTTTTGGGTGTGTAACAATCAAAGGAACATTAATGAGATTTTGGCTTCCGATCCCGTTTTCTTTCCTTTCCAGAAACAGACTATATAGATTCAAATCAACTTATTTGTCCAAATTTATGTTAGGTTTAGATTATTGGTCTCAACTTTATATACACGTACGGTGTTTAATTATTCTACGAGTTTTTTTCCCAGTAATAACATCTATTGTACCAAATTCGATAGTGATATATCGATAATAATTATTCATTCCGTTTTACAAAGAGTCTCATTTTAGATTTATTTTTTTATTTTTAAAAAATTATGATTTTATACTTTTAAAGAGACTTTTCAAACTAATTTTTAATTTGCTTTTTATCCCAAACTAATAAAAAAATTTGTATTCAAGTCATTTTGAATTAGTTATAGATAAATAAACATAAATATATTAGTATAATTTTCGTTTTTTTTTTACTATGTTTGAAATGTATTAAAATGACTTTTTTTTTATAAAAAAACGGAAACAGTATTAAACTACATGTTCTAATCTTTATACATCGAGTTTTAAATTAGGTCTATGTTTTCGATGAAGTCATGAACTTCGTAGAAATAAAATGCAATATTTAAAGAAAAGCTACTCAAACCATAAATAGCTTGTAATAACGTGTCTATTTCTATTCATCTCATTCCAACTATTGTCCGTCATACCACGCCTTTTACTAGATTGGGACCCGATTTTTTCTCGTAACATATGCGCTACAAAAAAACTGCATATTTCGGACGATCGAATCCGTTGGTATCTCGTCGAAAACAGTAATTCAAGACGAATTTTTGACAGATTTTAGCCGTCGGTTCTATCTTTTCGAAAATCGAAACCCGTCAAAAATTTATGAAGGCCATTTTACCCGACGGATTTCCGAGGACACATCCGTCGGGGATAATTCCGACGACTTTCCGAGGAACATTCCGTCTGGGACAATTCCGAGAGATTCTCGACGGTACCAATTCCGACGGATTTGCGAAGACATGTCCGTCTGGGAAAATTCTGAAGGACTTCCGAGGACCTGTCTGTCAGGGATATTTCCGAGGGATTCCCGACGGTCTACGTTCCGACGGATATAGGGATCGATCGATCTTAAAAGATGGGATCGATCGATCCGATTCCGTCGGAAATCCCTCGGGGGACGGAATTTAAAAAATAATTTATTTTAAAAATAAATAAATTATGGATTTATTTATTAAATAATTTATAAAAAACGAAAATAAAAAATTAATTAAATAATTAAAAATTTTATAAAATTTGATAATTATTATTATCGAAAATGTTGGAAAATTACAAAAAAAAAAATACATCAAAGTAAATCAGGCGGGAAATCATCGAACTTCGATTTAAAGAAATCCGCCAATTTCCCGCTCCTTGTTTTCTGAGTCGAGAGCTCTTCCTCCAAAGCGATGACCTTCTCCTTGAGCTCTTCGTTTTGCCGGATAATGTCTGGATCCGTCGAAAAACCACAAGAAGAAGTTGAGGGTTGTGACGCAATTTTACCCAACCCTGGCCGACGACTTTTTTTAATAGGTACCTCCTACAAAAACAACACCAAACATTAGATCTTATAAACAAATAAATATCTAAATTGAAATGATAATCTATAATTATTACTTACCCCGAGCACTATGTCGTTGATCTCGGCCAGAGTGAGCTGGTTGGAAGCAGTGATGCCGTCCTGCGATCTCTGGGTAAGGATCTCGTCCTGCACATTCGTCACATTCTCGACGAGCTCCCTGACGGCATGATCTTGAATTTGGCCAGTCTTCTTGTTGGTATGCGTCCTCACCATCACTTTTAGGTGATCCGGAACTTCGCCGTCTTCCTCCGTCTAGAAAATAACTAAATCGTTAGTTACTAATAAATAAAATAAAAACGATATTTAAAAATAACTAAAAACACTAAAAATACTTACCATTTCGATTTTGGATTTTTTGAAACTCTTCGCCCCGTTGTTGTGGTTAGTGGAATGGAGTGCAACATTTTCATAATCGACTTGCTAATGCCATTCCCGGATATTCCAAACCTATAAAAAACAAATTAAAAATCGGTAATTAAAAAAAAATTATTAATTAAGAAAAAAAAATTACCAAGTAGATCTCGAAATGCGGAGGTCTGGATCGAGAACTGTGAGTAATTCTCGTCCAGACTGTTGGACGAGCTCCTCGATGGTCATGATCCCCGAAGGAGCTACACTCTCACTGTCCGGAATAGCAGGCACATGAGGCGCAGAAGGCGGAAGAGTACTCGAGATCGGAGCTGCGGAAGTACTCCTCCGCCCGATTGCCTCGGACCGCCAGGACGGTCTTGATCGAATTGAGTGTAAGACCTACAAAAATAAAAACAGAAAAACCGAATCATTTAAAAAAACATCTAAATAATCATAAATATTTTTCTAAAAAATCTATACATTTATTTTTAAAAATACATTTATTTAAAAAGTTTTTGATAAATAAATATATAAAAAACGTTTTAATAAATAAATTTATAAAAAACGTTTTTATATATTTATCTATTAAAAACGTTATTTATATATTTATTTATCATAAATGTTTTTAATAAATTTATTTATAAAAAACGTTTTTATAAAATTTTATTTATAAATAAATTTTACAAAAACTTTTTTCATAAATTTAATTTACAAAAACGTTTTTTATAAATTTATAAATAATTAACCTAATCTAATTCCACAATAACCTAATCTAACAATCTAACAATTAATATCTAACAACCTAAATAACAATCTAACAACTTAATATAAATTTTGGATTTCGTAACAATTGATCGATGAACGAGTTCAAGCTTTCATAAAAACACATAGAACATATAAGGACACTTACATGATTGATTAGAGTTTCAATTAAAAACTTCAAATTGTTTGATTCTTAAAAACATTTCACAGAAAAGTAGTTTTAATTTGGTATTTCTACATTTATTTAGACCAAACTTGTTAAAAATCCAGCAAATTCGAGGTTTATTACCCTAAATCGTCGGAAATCCCTCGGAAATTTCCGACGGATTTGAGGTTTATCACATCAGTTTTAGCCGAGAAAAGAAAAACATGACTTGTGAAAACCAAAAAGACAATACATATTACCGTATTCCGATGTCATGCTATTGTTTGACGCAAAGTTCATGAACTCCTCCACACCTTGTGCGAACTCATCCGTCGATTCCCCCGTCGCGGGATCACGCGGAGGTTTGTCCATCCAAGATTGAAAATAAGACATTGTGTAATTTGTTTTTGCTTTGTGTTTGTTGTGAATATTGTGAATGAGGGGGATAAATATTTATAGAGAAATATTCAACGATTTTCCGACGGGTTTTTAAATTTCAAACGGCTATATAACAGCTACTACAACAAATACATTAACGTATATATATCCGTCGGAAATCGGTCAGAAATTCCCCACCGATTTCCGATGGCCATGAAACTATCGGAATATTCTGACAGATTTCCGAGGGAATACCGCTTTGTCGACATTTCCTCGGAAATCCGTCAGAATATTCCGACCGATTTCCGAGGAAATTCAAACCGTCGAAATATTCCGACCGATTTCCGAGGAAATTCAAACCGTCGAAATTTCCTCGTTATCCGTCGGAATTTTCCGACGGTTTGAAGCCCGTTGGAAACGCCGTCGGAAATGCGCGTGTTTTCTTATAGTGATGTGATCAATTCTCTATATTTATTATTATTATAGCCCAAGATAAAAACGTCAGACTCGAGTCTTGTAAACATCATAATATTAGTTTCGTGTAATATATAGGTGCACTTGGATTACCTAGAGTCTGGAGTAAACATCATCATAACCGCATCATACCAGGTAATTTGGCCTTTATTTTTTTAACAAAACCTCGAAAGATAATAATATTCACTTTAGTTTTATGTAATTTAAGTATGTGTGAACTTTCCAAAATGAATCTATTATACAGGCGACGATCCAAGGGTTTGTGGCTAAGGGTTTATCGGTGGGAGAAGCGGAGGGTTTGCTGAGGAGGAGCGTAGAACTCACGTGTGAGGCACGTGAGATATTCTACAACAGATGCACCAAGGGTTCTTGGGATTTCGACCACGCCGGAAAAGCTTCCCGGCGACCGATTCTTGTCGCAGCTTCCGTTGGTAGCTATGGAGCTTATCTCGCCGATGGCTCTGAATACAGGTTCTTTGATTGATGATTCCTAGTCATTTTTGTTGTTGTTACATTTGGGTATTATACTGTAAAAATCAAGTTTTAAATGGTCGGATCCAAAACAACTACGTAGAAAAGTGTTGGCCCGTTATAGAAACTAAATTTCATCTCTCTCATTATGGTTATGCAGCGGAATATATGAGGATTCTGTGAGCAAGGAGACGTTGAAGGACTTCCATAGAAGAAGAGTCCAAATCCTAACAAAATCTGGAGCCGATCTAATCGCATTCGAGACCATTCCAAATAAGCTCGAAGCGGAGGTATATAAAGTTTTTCTTAACTTTGACTATTTTCGGGATTAGGGTATTAGAATCCTCGTATATACTTATTGGCCATTCTTTAAATATCAAAAGAATCCGAGTTTTCCTAGGCTTTGTGTAAAACCAAGAACACAAAACACCAAAGAACAAGAACGAATTATGTAAATTCTCTATTTGTTTTATTAGAAATAACTTAAACACATTTTTTACAAGTTAATTAATCAGATTTACGCAACGTCACAACTTGACTTGCCACTAACCAATTTTTAATCTACCCAAAAACCCTTGAACATTCTTGTTTTTCCGTTCTAAATCTCGACGACTAACCCTAACGCTTAAGTGTTACAAGCTTTATATACTCTCCAACTCCTCAAGTTGAGAATCTTCCGTTTTCGTTTCGTGATAGCTCAAACTCTCTTTTTTTCCTTAGATTTAATATCCTCTGATACGATTTTGCTGAATCCTTTAACTCTACTCACGTAATGCCAAGTCAGCTACTCTTCACATGGTACACCTAAAGCCCATCTTGTGTTGCAGAGTCGATTCCGTTGTGCAACCCCTCGTTCCTCGGTGCTAACACTTTGGAGATTGGTTTAGGTTTCAATATGATCACCGGTTTTATTAAGCGGTTTTAGTCTTGTCTGCATTTTGGCGGTCGTGATCATATTTTATATCCATCGTGTTCCTCTAATCTTTTGTAGAATAACAATTTCTAGTGGAATTAGATTTATTTTTCACATTTTTGATAAGGTCTAATATAATTTGGAGAAATATAAATTTACTTTAAATGGTAGATTTTTAGAAAAATACAAGGAATAGTCAATTCCACTCATAATCTTTTCTNTCTCACATATAATAGGCTTATGCGGATCTTCTTGAGGAGAAAGACATTGACATTCCAGCATGGTTCTCGTTCACATCAAAAGACGGAGTCACTGTGCCACACGGAGAGTCAATTATAGAATGTGCGGAAGTGGCAGATTCTTGCAAGAATGTGGTGGCCATAGGAATCAATTGTACTGCACCAAGATACATTCACGATTTGATTATCTCCTTGCGCAAGGTAATATACATACATATAAACAAAGATGGAATTAGGGCTTTTTCCCTTGTTTGTGCCTTGCGGCTGAAGAAACTGGCTTTTATTCTTTCCAGGTGACTCGCAAACCGATCGTTGTCTACCCAAATAGTGGGGAAGTCTACGACGGTCTAAACAAAAAATGGATTGTGAGTGTTTCTATGTGTCAAATTACCTGATAATTATAACATATATTACAAATCTGATTATTATGGGATTTTTGTTAATGCAGAAATCAGATGGAGAATCAGAGGAGGATTTTGTGTCGTATGTGAGTAGATGGAGAGATGAAGGAGCATCGCTGTTTGGAGGATGTTGTCGGACTACTCCAAACACCATCAGAGCCATTGCTAAAGTTCTCTCCTGCGAATCTCCGGCACCATCCAAACTCAAATTCCGGCAGTAGACTTGTCAACGATGAGGTTCTACGCTCTTGTGGTGTCAGGTAGGAGTTTGAAATGTAGAATAACGAAAGTGTAATTGTGTAATCTTATATGCGTAAGTTATGGTGTTTAATCTGATTTTTTTTGTTATATAACTTAAAAAAAAATAGTAACTACGTTAGAGACAACTGTGTGTATCGTCTCATGATAGGTATACGCGGGGGTATGAGTGATGGTTTGATGTTGATCTGGAAGAAGCATATTTCTATTACTGTGCTGTAAAAAAAGATGTAAAGCTCATAGGTTGTGTTTTATTGAAAGTAATGGAATAAACTTCTACTTGTCTTGTGTGTATGGGGGCAATGCTTGATGTGTGTAGAACTCGAGATTTGCGTTTTAGAGGAAACCAGTTACTCCTCAGCTGTAAAATAAAACAATCAAGTGATTAAGAGTTGTTTTGACATAGCACATTTGACATTTGATACTTGATAGATTAGAAAACAAAATTGATCTATACATATGCTGCTTCTTTTCCTTTTCAAAAAGTAATTTGGAAAGAAAAAGAAGGAAAAAGAATATTAATAAACAAATTCCACAGAGGAAAAGGAAAGAGTAAATGAAGGGTTAATCGTTTCTTTTGTAATTTTTTTGGTCGCGTTTCTTTATTTTTTCTTTTGGTCGAAAAAAAATCGTTTCTTTTGTTTATCTATATAACAGACACGATTGGTTCGGGAAACGTCAAAAACTCAAAACCCTAATTTCTACTCAGAGAGTCCCATCGAACCCTAGGGAGACCAGATCACAAAGAGAGAAATAATGAAGATTACGTACGGATCTTCCGTCGGATTTGGTAGAGGAAATATATACTCTCTTGGGTTTCGGCCACATCTCTGAAACGATTACGATCTACTTGCAAACAATGGAACGCTTTATTCAAAGAGCTAGGATTCTCAGAGAAGCACTTTCGTAAAGCTCCAAAGCAGTCTCGTGTTCTCATGTTGAAGGCATATAGGCTTTGTTCAATGAGCGTCGATCTCAACGTTGTTCCTCCATCTTTAGAGTTTAAAGATGCACTAAGCCTAAAGGACTCCCATTCTAAGTTAGAACAAGTGGATATAGCCGAAGTTTTTCACTGCGACGGTTTGTTGTTATGCATCACTAAGGATAATAACCCGTGGTTTGGAATCCGTATTTAGGGGAAACCAGGTGGATCCAACACAAAAATGGTTACGATAGAGCCTGTATGTTTGCTCTAGGATACGAAAACAACCAATCTTGCCGCAACTACAGAATCTTGAGGTTTTACCAAACAAATTACGCCCAAGTTGCTGGGTCTGAAATCTATGAGTTTAGCTCTAATTCATGGAGATTTGTTATTGCTCCCAACTGCTTCAGAATAAGCAATATTTATCGTGGCGTGACTTTGAAGGGAAATACTTACTGGATTTCTCTTGATTTTGATAACAAAGACGGCGACTACTTACTCAGTTTTGATTTTACAAGAGAGAGATTTAGACGTTTTTGTCTTCCGACATTTCAGAATCGTTGTTATCATATGACTCTATCAGTTGTTAGAGAAAAACAACTCAGTGTTATGTTTAAACAACATTGATTCATATGAGTTGGAGATGTGGGTGACCAAGAAAATTGAGACTGAAGCAGAGTTTTCATGGAACAAATCCTTTGCAGTGGACTTACGTATTCCTCGTGGTATTGTTTATTTCCTTTCACGAGTCTTTTAATCGACGAGGAGAAGAAAGTGGCATTGTGTTGTAATCCCATCTATAGGAACAGCAGGAACGTGGTATACACTATTGAAGAAGACGATGAATACTACATAGAAGTCCCTTATACGCTACATTACAACTGTATTGATGGATCGTGGTCGCCATTCATTTTCAATTATGTTCCAAATTTGGTTCGAATCCCGAGCAAGGTAGAGGCAAAAGAAAAAAAAGAAACTAGTCGATAAAAATAAGGAAGTAATTTCTTGCAGCTCCTCGTTTTTGTTTTTGTAGCCAATGTTGTTTTGATTATTTTTAATTAAAATTGAACTGATCTATTATTTTTTGGTTTTTTTTTTGTACATCCCCTGTTACTTTATGATTCCTTTCTTCTTTGCATTACATTCATCAAGTTTTTGATTAAAACAAGAACCAGTTTGTTACATTCGAAGTAACATATGTGCTGTGGTTTCGTGGACCAGCATGTGGCAAGATCAAACCAAGCGGAGAAATATGTAAATCTGTCTGACTTCTACATCTCCTCCTAACCATCGAGCCAGGTCTCGATACCTGTCTCTGGCGCAAAGCTTCAGGGAATTACTCAAAGCTTCAGGGAAGTACTTCAAGGGGAAGTCGTTTCTTTTTTGTCTATATAAGACAAGATTGGTTTAGGGGGAACGTGGGAAAAAAAAAACAACCCTAATCGCCTTCTTCTTCCTGGGGATCGAGTCCACAAGAACAATGATGATGTCAGATCTGATCCCTATCCTCTCGCCGGAGGAAGCCGTGGAACGCGACTGCCTCGTCTTCCGCTCGTACATTGCCCTCGGTAGCTATCATGTTTTTCTACCTCTCCATTCATCTCGATAATGTCTTCTTCTTTTCAGATTTGATTTCGTTTTGTTTTGATATATATGCTCTTTGAATTTTGTGTTCAAAGCTTGTCATTAGTGAGATTGATGAAGCAACCGCCACTCCATTACAACAGTCAAACTCCTAGCTATGTATCTATCAAGTCCTGAAAATAAGGTAATTCGGAATGTTTCTTAGACGGCTCTCCTCGTTTTGATTTTCAATTCGGTTTTGATTTGTGTTTCGAAACATGTATACATCAGAATCTAATGTTATCTAAGGTGTTTTGTATTTCTTCTATTCTTATACTTCTAACATATATACCCCATCAAGCTTTGTGCTTAAATCAATCCATTAGCTAATAATGCCAAGCAGTGTAAGTCGTTATAGTAACAAACTGTATGCACTATCTGTAGCTTTTACTTACATATATAGGGCCTGTATCTTCTCATGTATATATATAATTGGGTGGGCAAAAAAATCATAACAAAAAAAAACCGATCGAACCAAACCGAAATAAGTGATTTAATCTAAAAACTCATTTGGTTATATTTTTTTTTAGATTTAACCTAAAAACTCATTTGGTTATATTTTTTTTTCAGATTTTGGTTTCGGTTGGTTTGATTAAAAGCCGAAAACCATCGTTTTTTTGGTTTTAAAATTAAAATTAAAATAACTATACATTTATTTGTTGTTATTTGGGTTCATCATTTCTATTAGACTTTTTTTTATAGTTTATTAATTATAAGCTTTAATTTTAAGAATTAAAAATAAAATCTATAGAATAATAAAAATCTTATTTCCCAAAACAAAACAAATAATGTTTGTGGCGGTGGATTTTTAAATTGTATTATCCATTGATTTATTTTTGCTTGAATCAAAGTTAGCCTTACCATTACCGTTTGAACCCTGTGAAATTTACTATTACAAACCGAAACAACATTTTTTTATACGTTTTCTCATATGATATTATATATGTGGAATTAGAAATTGGTGATACCTATTTAAGCTTTTCTTAATCAAACTGTGCTTATGTTGTTTTCTGGATCTATGTTGTTTATCTCACATAGTTGAAAATTATGTAATAAATTAGAAAAAACCAAAAACTGAATCAAACCAAACCAAACTGCATATGGTTTTTATATGGTTCTGATTTTTATAAAACCAAGAAACCGTAAACCGAAGAAAACTGAACCGTACCAAACCAAAATATATATGGTTTGAGATTTTATAAAACCAATAAACCGTAAAACAAAAAATATCGAACCGAAACCAAACCGAAAATTGAAGTGCCCACCTTTTTGTCATCAATTAACAATTTCTTCTACTTCGTGTGCAACTATTCTCATCACTATGTAGAACAGCAACACGTTGAAACAAGTTGTAAAGTATCCTTTGCGGGAGTTTCGGTGGTACTATTTTTCAAAGATGAATTAAGTCATGAAGACAATTGGATGGATGTTAATTCCACGGGGATTCACTACATTATGTCTTCGGGTTCCTTTTAGAAGAAATGAGGAGGTAGCATTCTCCATCAAGTAAATCCAAGCTTTGGGTCAAGCGGAAGATGATCTGATGGTTTATGCTGCGACAAATAAGGTGGAGAGTGACTAATAATATTTATTTCGTTGTAAAATTCGATTTATTGGGTTATAAGTGGTAAAATTATAGTTTGTAATTATAATAAGAAATTTGTCCCAAAAACAAAAAACAATCGAAAAATATATTAACAATGACAATAAGACCAAATTATGATACTCTTAACAAAGTTTGAAAAAAAAATTTGTTAGTAGAAAATAAAAACTACATTTGATTAATTGTTCAAATATTCCTTACACCATGTAACTCAAAGTCAGTTCCGTAGCAAATTATGCTGAAAAAATAATAATATCTGAACAAAGAGTTCACTGTTTGCTTAATATATAGTATATCATAATTTGTAATATTCCAAATGATTAAAACTTATAACAGGTTACTATTAATATTAGATATGATGACATGAAAAACACTGTTTTAAAAAAATATAAAATATAAAATATGTGCGTATGTGCGCGTAATCACCTAGTTAACCTAAAATCCATACCAAACTTAAATCAAACTAAACTAAATTGAACTGAAAAAATGATGAGCTCAGGTTTTAACCTTATATGTAACTATCGCAAGTGCACATCAATACGGAGTAGTAATGTAGGGATCGAATCCATAAGGACCAAAAGTTACGACTATGAGAATGCAGAATGAAATTAAAAGTAAGACGAATGACTGATTTTTGTTGGTTTTATGGTTTCGAAACTAAGAACTGATTTTTGTTGGTTTTATGGTTTCGAAACTAAGAACGATAACTAAAACGGTGTAAATTCAAATAAAGAAAGCGTTAAGCCCCGGGTGACGTTGCGGGAAATCACGAACAACGGTTAATGCATCTTAAACAGGGGTTTGCATTAAGAATCGTCTAGAACTCAAACCTAATAATAGATTAACCTCCTCCCGGAGTATTAATCCCTATGCTTAAAACTATGAAGACTAACTCCCGTTGAATTCAAAGGTTCTAAGCATGCTTTTCTAGTTCGATTTGATAAGTTCACAAAAACGCCTTAACATCAAGCATGCCCGTTGGATAAGGACGCTTTGCTCATCTAGGATATTTCCGGCATCTAAACAAACACTCTCGTGAATTAGATGACCTAAGATCACGAACTAAGTGATCAGTTTAATTCAAGCATTAAGAACACCCTAGACGAATAATCCACCGAATAAACCCCCGTTTAATATATCATAAACCGTTAAATCATGAAATCCCTTAAAACCCTTGACCTAACTAAGAAACTACTCACTCATAATTGCAGAACAAATACAGAGAAAAGATGAAGAACACATGATCAACAAAACAGAAATTGAAAAGAGATTAAGAAAACTTCTCCTATATGTAGAATCAAAGGTTTGCTTTCCAAGCTTACAAATCACCAAAATCAAAGAGAGTAGTAGAAAGACAAGTTTTTTTTATGATACATATGGGCTTAGACCAGTTTTGGGCGTCAAAGAGAGACAAAAGTTAGGTGAAATAGTACAACACGTTTTTACACTATTTACAGAAGGTGGATCGATCGATCTAGGAGGGGGATCGATCGATCCAAAAACTTGAGTTCGATCGATGGTCGGTCTGGCAATGGCCGAGTTTGTGGATCGATCGATCCAGGAGGTGGATCGATCGATCCCATCTTTTTCTTAGATCGTTCAGTGCTCGATCCAGCAAATGGGCGACTTTGTGGATCGATCGATCCATGTGGTGGATCAATCGATCCCATCTTTTTTTTGGTTCAGTTTTGCCGTTTTTCCGTTCCAGGCCTCCGGATTCCGTCCCGAAATGTTTTTAGACATGAAATAACTCATAAAAGACTAAAACACTCGATAAAGACTTGATTATATACAAAAAATATAGGTTAGAAAACGTCAAAAACGCAACACATCATAAAACAAAAGAAACTTAGCTTTGTTCGGTTTAAATAAATTTTAGCTGAATAGCCTGAATTCAAACAAAGTTAGTTACATTGTTTAGATTGAACACCTATATATATAGATAAATTGTCTAAAGTTTATTAGTATTTAGCACCGGCAAAAAGTAAATCGTGTGTAAGTTGTTACTGGTTAACTTCAATCTGAAATTGGAATCTAAATTTGCTTAAACTCTGAAATCTGATATGACTACGGGGTTAATTTGAAATCTAGGATAATTAAATGATTTGATAGTCAAGAAAACAAAATTGATCTATACATATATCTGCCTCTTTTCCTTTTCAAAATGTAAATTGGAAAGAAAAAAGAGGAAAAAAATAATAATAAACAGAATCCAGAGGGAAAGGAAAGAGTAAATGAAGGGTAAATAGGATTGGTTCAGGGGCAAACGTCAAAAACTCAAAACCCTAATTTCTACTTAGAGAGAGAGCCCCATCGAGCCGTTTTTCTTCTTTCTAAGGAGACCAGATCACAAAGAGAGAAATAATGAAGATGTCGGATCTTCCATCGGATTTGGAAGATGAAATACTCTCTAGGGTTCCGGCCACATCTCTGAAACGATTACGATCTACTTGCAAACGATGGAACGCTTTATTCAAAGACCCAGGATTCTCCAAGAAGCACTTTCGTAAAGCTCCAAAGCCGTCTCGTGTTCTCATGTTGAAGGCATATAGGCTTTGTTCAATGAGCGTCGACCTCAACGTTGTTCCTCCATCTGTAGAGTTTAAAGATGAACTAAGCCTAAAGGACTCCCATTCTAATTCAGAACAAGTGGATATAGCCGAAGTTTTTCACTGCGACGGTTTGTCCTTATGCATCACTAAGGATAATAAACCCGTGGTTTGGAATCCGTATTTAGGGGAAACCAGGTGGATCCAACACAAAAATGGTTACGATAGAGCCTGTATGTTTGCTCTAGGATACGAAAACAACCAATCTTGCCGCAACTACAGAATCTTGAGGTTTTACCAAACAAATTACGCCCAAGTTGCCGGGTCTGAAATCTATGACTTTAGCTCTAATTCATGGAGAGTTGTCATTGCTTATCCTAACTGCTTCTTTATAGGCATAAGATACCGTGGCGTGACTTTGAAGGGAAATACTTACTGGATTTCTTATGATGATAACAAAGATAACTACTTACTCAGTTTTGATTTTACAAGAGAAAGATTTAGACGTTTGTGTCTTCCGACATTTCAGAATCGTGGTTTTTATATGGCTCTATCAGTTGTTAGAGAAGAAGAACTCCAGTGTTATGTTTTCCCAGCATTGATTCATATGAGTTGGAAATGTGGGTGACCAAGAAAATTGAGACCGAAGCAGAGTTGTCATGGAGCAAATCCTTTGCAGTGGGCTCACGCTTTACTCGCGATAATTGTTTAATTCCTTTCACAAGTCTTTTAATCGACGAGGAGAAGAAAGTGGCATTGTGTTGTAATTCGTGTTTGAGGAACAGCAGGAACGTGGTATACACTATTGGAGAAGACGATGAATACACATAAATCCCTTTTATGCTACATTACAACCGTACTGATAGATCGTGGCCGCCATTCATTTTCAATTATGTTCCAAGTTTGATTCGTATCCCGAGCAAGGTAGAGACATAAGAAGAAAAAAAAAGAAACTAGTCGATAAAAATAAGGAAGTAATTTCTTGCAGCTCCTCGTTTTTGTTTTTTGTCGACAATGTCGTTTTGATTGTTTTTTAATTGAACTGATCGATCTATTATTTTTTTTGTTTTTGTTTTTGTACATCACCTGTTACTTTATGATTCCTTTCTTCTTTGCATTACATTCAATTTTTTGATTAAAACAACAACCAGTTTGTTACATTCGAAGTAACATATGTGCCTATGTGGTTTCGTGGACCAGCATGATCTCAGGTTACGCGAGGCGGGGATCTTGCCAAAGATGCTGTTGATTTGTTTTTCCAGATGATTTAAAACGACGATGTATAATACCCAATTCGAGTGTTCAACCTTTTTTTCATTATAAGACTTAATTATCAAATTGGAGAAATCAAGTTTTAATTGGGTTTAACATGGGGCAAGATCAAACCGCTGGAGGTGGGCCCATCTCAATTAAAGGGGTCTATTTGACCAAGTCAACCAGAAATCAACATGTCCAGTCAACATGGGCCCACGCCGACACGGCACCGAGCTACTGCGCGGATAGGGTACTGTTCAAGACCTGCCCGGCACTGTTCACGATAAGGCCGCCACGTCATCCCCAGAAAGCGGAGAGCTGTCTGCTCAACTCCCACTATAAATACCCCTTTGGAGTTCATTGTCAAAGGACTCCATTGGATCCTAGGATCCACTCTCTCTCTACTGAGAACTTTCTCTCTCTACTGAGAATTTTCTCTCTCTACAACTAAGCTCTCCAGCCAGGTCTCCGACCTCCAGTCAGGTCTCCGGCCTCAAGACAGGTCTCCGACCTCCAGCCAGGCCTCCGACCTCCAGCCAGGCCTCCGGCCTCCAGCTAGGTCTCCGGCCTCCAGCCAGGTCTCCGGCCCCCAGCCAGGTCTCCGACCTCCAGCCAGGCCTCCGGCCTCCAGCCAGCTCGCCGACCTCTCTATCATTGTACTCCGAACTACGAATGGCTTGATCCCTTCTACTAAAGGGTACGTAGGCAACCCCTAACAAGGGTGCAGCTATAAATCTCTCTTAAAGTCAAATCCCTTCTATTTAACGGAAATCTCGCCTCGCCCCCGCTCCACAACAATACCCTATAATCAGGAAGGTGATCATAAAGGGATCAACAATTGGCGCTAGAAGGAGGGAAGTTTAGAGATTTCCTAGACGCAAAGAACAGATTTGACGATGACGGGACCACCGGCCTCAACTTCAAAAATGCCCCCGCCTACCGCGCAGATCGTCGCGCAGGTCGCCGAGCAGATCGTCGCGCAGATTACCGCGCAGATCGTCGCGCAGGTCGTGGCGCAGGCCAAGTCAGGTTTCCGACCTCACAGCTCGTCGACATCGCAGTCACAGCTCGTCGACCTTGCAGTCACAGCTCGTTGACCTCGCAGCTCGCCGACCTCGCGGTTAAAGCTCGCCGACTTCGCAGCTCGCCTACCTCGCACTCACAACTCGTCTACCGAGCTCTCTAAAAGCAAGGTACCTCTTACCAAAACTTTATTTCGTTATTCGAAGATATTTCCTTTATGTCGCAGGGTCCGTCCCTCTAAAGCCGAACTACAGTTCACCGAGTCAAAACCATGGACATTTTGCCTACCTCGCGAATAGGCTGCTCGCAGTCGGAAAGCGTGGATCTCGCAGTGAGGCAGCTCGCAGTCGCAGCTCGTCGACCTCGCAGTCACAGCTCGTCGACATCAAGTCACAGCTCATCGACCTCGCAGTCATAGCTCGCTGACCTCGCAGCTCGCCGACCTCGCGGTCAACGCTCTCCGACTTCGCAGCTCGCCGACCTCGCATTCAGATTTCCAACCTCGCATCTCGTCGACATCGCAGTCACAGTTCGTCGACATCGCATTCGCAGCTCGTCGACCTTGCAGTCACAGCTCGTCAACATCGCAGTTCCAGACAGGTCTCCGACCTCCAGCCAGGTCTCCGACCTCCAGACAGGTCTCCGACCTCCAGCCAGGTCTCCAACCCCCAGCCAGGTTTCCGACCTCAGACAGGTCTCCGACCTATAACCAGGTCTCCGACCTATAACCAGGTCTCCGACCCCCAGCCAGGTCTCCGACGACTTCGTAACCGAATTGAGATGTGCCGAGCTAATAAAGACCAAGAGATTTCGATGCATTTGCTGCGCTTCCATACACCGAACTGGGGGGGACCAACTGTTGGAGGTGGGCTTAGCACCCCCAATTAGCTAGGCCCATCTCAATTAAAGGGGCCCATTTCACCAAGTCAACCAGAAGTCAACACGTGATATATCATGGTTTTTACCCCTTTTAAGCCATGATATATGTACGTTTTATAGAGTCTTTCTACTATTTTGCAGTGTTTTAGAGTCTTTTACAGGTTTTAGCACGTTTGGAGCATAATTGGAGATATTGGAGCTTTCTGTAGTATTTTGGAGCAAAACAGAAGTTCGTGTAGCTGAGTACCCGATTTGAAGCCTTAGTATCGATCGACACTACCTTAGTATCGGTCGATACTCACTGAAGCAGACACGAGTCGCGACTTTAAATGAAGAATTGAAGAACTTCCCACCGATGGATTGAGCTCATATTTTGATACAAGACAGATCAATGGATTAGCTTTCATTTGGAAGTGGTTTGAGGTCATTCCAACGGTGCGATCAAAAGTTATGCCAGTTTTCGTGAAGACAGTCCAGTCTGGCGAGCAGAAGAAGCAGTGAACAGTGTCGATCGACACTACCCTAGTGTCGGTCGATACTCACTGCAGAAAAACAGGAAACGCAACTTTCTACACGTCTGGAGAGTTTGCACCTTGGTCCAGAAGTCTTTAATAATTACAAGAAGCCCCAAAACGTGTTTTAACATTATAATTAGGTTTTTCAGCCACTTTTGTTGCTAAGCTTGATTTTACTTCTGTTCTGATTGAGAGAGATTGTTTTAGGGATTTTGGAGAGACAAATCTGAACCCCTTTATTTCTGATTGATTTCTTTTATGAAATTCTATTCATCTATGATTTCTGTTCCATTAATCATGTCTGAGTAGATCCACTGTTAGGTTCAGGGTTCTCATAAGGGTTTTCTCTGAATGTTAGGTTAATTAGTTAATTAGGATTCACCATCTGAATTAGTTCTTCACCATAGGTTGTTCCCATATCTAACTCTAGGTTGACGAATCTAGAACTTAGATCTTAGGATAATTGATTAGGCACGAGAGTGCGATTAATTACCTGATAGAACCTAGGGTGAGCAAAATAACTATTCGCAAAGAGATTTGGTTTAGTTGTTTTGTGAACAAATCAAACTTGAGCTAAAAGCTGGTTTAGACTTTATGATTCGCAAAGAGATTTGGAATTTTAGGATTTAGACTTAGATAGTTTTCGCAACGAGAGTTGGTTAGCTATACTTTAGTGATTTAAGTTCAAGAACCGCGCTAAAACTGAATCATGTTAGCTAGTTTATCTACATTCATTGAATTCCTGAAAAATACCCTTAGCCTAATCTTTCTTCCAATCGATTTACAACACATCTAATTTACGCATTGCTTTAGTCTACAAACTATTGGTTTAGCTTAATTCTAATCTTTATAATCTATTAAGTGATATCTGAAGTTCTTGTGTTCAACCCCTAACTATACTGCAACACTGCTTTAGTACTTTTTAGGGTATTAATTTGAGCATATCAACACGTCCAGTCAACATGGGCCCATGCCGACACGGCGCCGAGCTACTGCGCGGATAGGGTACTGTTCAAGACCTGCACAGCACTGTTCACGATAAGGCCGACACGTCATCCCCAGAAAGCGGAGAGCTGTCTGCTCAACTCCCACTATAAATACTCCCTTGGAGTTCATTGTTAAAGGACTCCATTGGATCCTAAGATCCACTCTCTCTCTACTGAAAACTTTCTCTCTCTACAACTAAGCTCTCCAGCCAGGTGTCCGACCTCCAGCCAGGTGTCCGGCCTCCAGACAGGTCTCCGACCTCCAACCAGGCCTCCGGCCTCCAGCCAGGCCTCCGGCCTCCAGCCAGGCCTCCGGCCTCCAGCCAGGCCTCCGGCCTCCAGCCAGGCCTCCGGCCTCCAGCCAGGCTTCCGGCCTCCAGCCAGGCCTCCGGCCTCCAGCCAGGTCTCCGGCCTCCAGCCAGGTCTCCGACCCCCATCCAGGTCTCCGACCTCCAGCCAGGTCTCCGACCTCCAGCCAGGTCTCCGCCCTCCAGCCAGGTCTCCGACCTCCAGCCAGGTCTCCGACCTCCAGCCAGGTCTCCGCCCTCCAGCCAGCTCGCCGACCTCTCTATCATTGTACTCCGAACTACGAATGGCTTGATCCCTTCTACTAAATGGTACGTAGGCAACCCCTAACCAGGGTGCAGCTATAAATCTCCCTCAAAGTCAAATCCCTTCTATTTAACGGAAATTTCGCCTCGCCCCCGCTCCACAACAATACCCTATAATCAGGAAGGTGATCATAAAGGGATCAACACAAACCAAGCCTGAAATATGTAAATCTGTCTCACTTCTACTTCTCCTCCCGATCATCGAGCCATGTCTCGATACCTATCTCTGGCGCAAAGTCCAACAAAGGCAGCCATCTCTTCTTCGAGTGTGCCTTTTCATCTACAATCTGGTCACCTTATGCTACAGCTTCAAAGGTCCTAAAGCTTCTCCTTCAAGCCACCATTTACGCCTTGTGGCAGGAACGACACCTCTTTAGATAAATCATCCACTGTGGAAGTTATCAACGTGTCTATTGATCGCACCATCCGTAACCGGCTGAATTTGTTTCACTACTTGGATTTATTTTGGTTGTCATTATTTTTTTCCAATTTTCCTGTATGTTTCTCTCTTGTGAGACCTAAAATGGATAAATTAGCTAGGTTGTCACCAAAGTTTGTTGATCCAAGTTATATTTCTTTCTTTTTTTGTTCCTAGTTCAACTTCATTACGACTATATATGGGTTTAACTATAGAGGATAGATTGATGGAAATGATCAGTTTGATGTTAAAAAAACAAATTAAGTAAAATTAATAAACAGAATCCACATAGGAAAAGGAGAAAGTACTTCAAGGGGAAGTCGTTTCTTGTTTGTCTTATATATAAGACAAAATTGGTTTATGGGGAACGTGAAAAAAATAAAGATAATCAAAACCCTAATATCTACTTACATCTTGAATCGCCTTGTTCGTCCTTGGGATCTAGTGCACAAGAGAAATAATGATGATGTCCAATATTCCGCCAGATTTGGTAGAGGAAATACTTTGTAGGGTGCCTGCCAAGTCTCTGAAACGATTGAGATCTACTTGCAGACGATGGAACGCTTTATTCAAAGACCGAGGATTCACCGAGAAGCACTTTCGTAAAGCTTCAAAGCAGTCTATGATTCTCATGTTGACCGAAAACATGGTTTGTTCAGTGAACGTTTCTCCTCCATCAATGGATTTTAAGGGTCCACTTGGGATTCCCATTCCAATTGACAATATCTTTGAAGTTTTTCACTGCGACCGTTTGTTGTTATGCACCACCACTGATAATAGACTCGTGGTTTTGGGGGAAACCAGGTGGATCCCATTCAAAACTGATTACAATACTACGTCTAAGTTTGCTCTAGGATACCAAAACAACAAATCTTGGCGTAGCTACAAAATCTTGAGGTGTTGGACTAGTTACGACCCAAACCAAAGCCACCGAGTTGTTGTTGGCGGCGGGTTTGATATCTATGAGTTTAGCACTAATTCATGGAGAGACGTTCCCAACTGCGTCGGAGTAAGACTTTGTGGTGTGTCTTTGAAGGGAAATACGTACTGGATTTCTGATGATAACAAATACTTAGTCAGTTTTGATTATACAAGAGAGAGATTTACTAGACTTTTGTGTCTTCCCCCATCCCCGAATAATCGTGGTTATATGGCTCTATCAGTTGTTAGAGAAGAACAACTCTCAGTGTTGACTAAGTGCAATGGTTCATCAAAGATGGAGATGTGGGTGACTAATAAAATTGATATTGAAGCAGAGTTGTCATGGAGCAAATCTGTGGACTTGCACACCCTCGGCCCCACCCAATATTATTCTCTTTTGAGTCTTTTAATCCACGAGGAGAAGAAATTGGCATTGTTTAATGATGGCTACATACTATACGTTATTGGAAATGATGGTACGTATTACACACAAACCCCTTCTTATCATCAAGAGTCTACAAACAACCAACCATGTTATCGTTGCCCAATTATTGTCAATTATGTTCCCAAGTTAATTTGTTTCAAATCCAATAAGGTAGAGTCAAAAGGAAAAGAGTCGACAACAATAAGGGTGATTTCTCGCAGCTCCTTTTTTTTTGTTTCTTCGGTTTCATTTTTGTAGACAATAAATGTCGTTTGAATAACGAATTGATCTATTTTAAGGTACTTCTCTTCCACTTACTTTATGATTCATTTCGTTCTTTGTGTTGTATAGTTTGGTTTGGTTTGAGCAGTATAGCTGAATAATAAAATAGCTGAATCAATAGGACGGAAAAACTTAATTAAAACTTTCAAACGCTAAAAAGTAACTATTTATTAGATAAATTAATTTTTATATAAACTACATATCTTATTATATGAAGCAGAATGTTTCAAAGTTAGTAACTCGTCTGATCGCGACACGTGTAAAATCAATCGATCAGATTTTAACATGTATAATTAAATAATTTCCCAATTAGATTTTGCCATATAAGATTAACAATAAAAGAAATTTTTATAATCGATTCCTAATACTAAAAAGATAAAGTTACTAAACAAAAAGGAAAAATAGAAAATGTAAATTTATCATAAAAGCCAAGTTAATAAAAAAATTTATAACCGATTCATAATCTTAAAAGGTAAAGTTACTAAACAATAAAAAATAGAAAATTTAAATTTATCCTAAAATATAAAGTTAATCAAAGAAAAAAAAATAAAAATTCTTTAGGTTTTCCATTAGATTAAGGAAATTAAACAATGAATTACTAATCTTAAAAAGAAAAAAAAATTCTAATTTCTAACATCTATATATAAAAAGAATCAAAGTAAATAAAAACCTAATGGTTAAACGTTTATTTTTGTGGTTTCACATCAACGTTTTTAATATTTTTGCGAGTAATTAGATTTTTTCACCTTTTTCGTTTTTAGTTATTTTTTATGGGTTATAAAATATTATATTATTAACCCGCTTATATGCGGATCCTAATCGATTAGATTATATTTAGTAACTCGCATGATCGTAACACATGTTAAGTTAATCAATTAGATTTTACATGTGTTTAATAAATTTCCAATTATATTTTAACACGTGTTTAATAAATTTCCAATTATATTTTAACACATAATATTAACAATAAAAGTAAAATTTATAATCAATTTCTAATCCTAAAAATTAAAAGGAAAAAATAGTAGTTATGTTTAGATTAAGAAAATTAAAAAAAACTAAAAAATAAAAATCAAAGTTAAAAAAAAGAAGGAAAATCCATATTTCAGATTAGAATAAGGAAATTAAACTATAGATAACAATCATAAAAGAAAAGGAATAAAAGCCAAAATTAAAAAAAAAAACTATATTTCAGTTTAGAATAAAGAATTTTATTATATAAAACTGAATGTTTCAAAGTTGCTAATTCTCCTGATCGCGTCACGTGTCAAGTCAAAGTTGGAAAATTTTAAAATCGATTAATAAAAAAAACTTAAAAATTCTGAAAATTTAATAATCGATTCATAATCTTAAATGATAAAGTACTAAAAAATAAAACTAAAAAGTTAAAAAAAAAATTATTCTAAAAGACAAATTAATATAAAAAAGGAAAAAACATTCCTTAGTTTTTCCATTTATATTAAGAAAATTAATCATAAAATGAAAAGAATTCTAATTTCTCACCTCTATATAAACCACAAATTGGTAGTATATCAATTACACAAAAAAAAAAAATTTAAAGTCCAATAATCGTATTGAAAACTATTTACTGCATCTTTTCACCAAATTTTTCTTTCAAGATATATATTTATTTCATCGTAAACTTTGTTTTTAAATTTATGTATTATATTTTTTCATCGGTGATCTAATTTTTTTTTCCATTTTTTCGTCTTTAATTTTTTTTACGGGTTATAAAATATTAGATTACAAATCCGCATATATGCGGGTACTTATCTAGTAAATTTAAAAAGTAAATGATGCATTGGAAAATAATTTGTTAACTTTCTTTTTATCATTCTGTGCTTATTATTGTCAATGATATGCAATCAGCAAAATCACAGTTTTCAAAACTTAAAAACGTGAAAAAGCTATTACCATATATATGATCCGATGATGATGTTAAGTTAACATCAATAAGTAAATGGGAAAATTGTCAAAAAATCAATAATAAGCACAGAATAAACTTTGAGTACATATCATTACCAATAATAAGCACAAAATAAACTTTGAGTAACTTTTAATAAACTTTAATAAGCACATGACACCGTTTATTCCGTGTTTATTATTGTCAATGATATATAATCAGCAAAATCACGTTTTATAACTTCTTATACATATGAATTAGACGAATCTTCCTCAAAATCCCCAAAAACACCGCTGCAAGGGAATAATTTGGAAGAATGAAATCGATTTGGGGATTTTCGATTTCTAGGGTTTGAGAAATTAAAAATCAATTTAGGGATTTTAGGTTTAAATGGGCACGACGTCGTTTTGATTAACTGAACTTTATAACGGCTTTTAACACCGTTTAATCGTTATGTAACGATGTGATTAATTTGGCTCGGTCAACAAAACTATATGATTTAAAATTCAAATATAAAATTAACATAAATTAATGATCTAATTCGTCCATGCAAAAGTTTATGTTTTGAATGGTTGAAAGTTTAATGATTTTTTGGGGACAATTTTCCATAAGTAAATAGCTAAGGTTTGACATAATACTGGGATAATCAGTAAATAGCGAAGTGAGCCCAACAATGGCGATGTTGGCCTCTCCAATGGTGTTAGCAAGCGAGGGTATCAACAAAGCCACGACATCGTCATCTCCGATTAAGTCGTTAAAGAATTGCAAAACCATGGACCAACTCAGGATGTTCCATCGTTCGCTCGCGAAGCAAGGCCTTGATAACGATGTCTCCGCTATAACCAAGCTTGTAGCACGGAGCTGCGAATTGGGTACTCGTGAAAGCTTGAGCTTTGCCAGAGAGTTGTTTGATTTCTCGGAGGAAAATGGTGAATCGTATGGATCTTGTTTCATGTACAACTCTTTGATTCGTGGGTATGCGTCTTCCGGGCTATGCGACGAAGCGTTGTTGCTCTTTCTTCGAATGATGATCGACGGGATTTCTCCGGACAAGTACACGTTTCCGTTTGGATTGAGCGCGTGTGCGAAAAGCAGAGCGAATCGTGACGGGATTCAGATTCATGGGTTGATCGTTAAGATGGATTACGCTAAGGATTTGTTCGTGCAGAACTCGCTCGTCCATTTCTACGCAGAGTGCGGAGAGCTTTATCGTGCACGGAAGGTGTTCGACCAAATGCCTCAGAGAAATGTAGTTTCGTGGACCAGCATGATTTGCGGTTACGCAAGGCGGGATCTTGCCAAAGACGCTGTTGATTTGTTTTTCCGGATGATCAGAAGCGAGGATGTAAGGCCTAATTCGGTCACAATGGTGTGCGTGATATCGGCTTGCGCGAAGCTAGAGGATCTTGAAACAGGTGAGAAGGTTTATGCTTTTATCCGCGATTCTGGCATTGAAGTCAACGATCTTATGATTAGTGCTCTGGTCGATATGTACATGAAATGCAACGCCATTGATACAGCAAAACAGCTTTTTGACCAATACGGTGCTAGAAACTTGGATTTGTGCAACGCGATGGCGTCAAATTACGTACGCCAAGGATTAACGAAGGAGGCTCTAGGTGTCTTGAATCTAATGATGGAGTCTGGTATTAGACCTGATAGGATTTCAATGTTGAGTGCGATTTCATCTTGTTCACAACCAAGGAACATCTTGTGGGGAAAGAGCTGTCACGGATATGTACTGAGGAATGGGTTTGAAAGTTGGGACAACATATGCAATGCCCTTATTGATATGTACATGAAGTGTAGCAGGCAAGATACTGCATTTAAGATCTTTGATCGGATGTCGAACAAGACAGTGGTCACGTGGAACTCGATAGTCGCTGGCTATATTGAAAATGGTGAGGTGGATGCAGCCTGGGAAACATTCAAAACCATGCCTGAGAAAAACATAGTTTCTTGGAACACGATCATTGGCGCACTGGTGCAAACAAGCATGTTCGAGGAAGCGATTGCAGTTTTCCGGTCTATGCAAAGCCAAGAGGGTGTCAATGCGGATGGAGTAACAATGATGAGTATTGCATCTGCTTGTGGGCACTTGGGAGCTCTTGATCTTGCGAAATGGATATATTACTACATTGAGAAGAACGGAATTCAGCTTGATGTCAGACTAGGTACAACCTTAGTAGATATGTTCTCCAGGTGTGGGGATCCCGATAGCGCAATGTCGATCTTCGATAGTTTGGCAAACAGAGATGTCTCGGCTTGGACAGCGGCTATAAGAGCAATGGCTATGTCAGGAAACGCTGAGCGGGCAATAGAGCTTTTCGATGAGATGATTGAACAAGGGTTGAAACCAGATGGAGTAGTATTTGTTGGAGCATTGACAGCTTGCAGCCATGGTGGATTGGTCCAACAAGGTAAGGAAATATTCGTTTCGATGGAGAAAGTTCACAGAGTTTGTCCAGAAGATGTGCACTATGGATGCATGGTTGATCTGCTTGGTCGAGCAGGAATGTTAGAGGAAGCTCTGCAACTCATAAAGTCCATGCCGATGGAGCCGAACGATGTGATTTGGAATTCTCTTTTAGCTGCTTGTCGTGGTCAGGGAAATGTGGAGATGGCAGCTTATGCAGCTGAGAGGATACAAGTCTTGGCTCCAGAGAGAACTGGGAGTTATGTTCTTCTGTCAAATGTTTACGCATCAGCTGGAAGATGGAACGATGTAGCAAAAGTGAGGCTGATTATGAAGGAGAAAGGTTTACGTAAACCGCCAGGAACTAGTCTAGTAGAGATCCGAGGCAAGACCCATGAGTTCACATCTGGGGATGAGTCACACCCTGAAATGCCGAAAATAGAAGCAATGCTCGATGAGATTAGCCAAAGAGCGTGCGACTTAGGCCATGTACCTGATCTTTGTAATGTTCTGATGGACGTAGATGATCAAGAAAAGAGATTTATGCTTAGCCGGCACAGCGAGAAACTTGCAATGGCCTTTGGGCTCGTCAGCTCAAAGAAAGGCACAACGATCCGAATAGTCAAGAACCTGAGAGTATGCTCTGATTGTCATTCATTTGCAAAGTTAGCATCCAAAGTGTACAACCGAGAAATCGTTCTGAGAGACAATAACCGGTTTCATCTCATCCGTCAAGGGAAGTGTTCTTGCAATGACTTCTGGTGATTACAGTAAGGTGAAGAGGAGCATTCACATTTCATTGTCTAAAAGAGAATTATACATAAACTTCAATCCTTGAAAGGATGATTCCGAAACAAACTAGATACAAAAAAGGTGTTCAAGAACTTGTTCATGATCGTGGTATCTCAGGAATGATTGGGTCAATAAACGAGTGATACATAGGATCAGATCCCCAAAGATGAGCAATTTGAAGATGCGAAGAAGTGATTCGATGGATTTCTTCAACGAGCCAGATGGTAGCTTCAGCTTTAGAAGGATGGATGATTGAATCCAAACTCTGGTCTTCAGAATCAGAGCCGAATCTTGATTGATCCCAACGTTGTAAGAGAACGTTCGTGAGGTAATGTAAAGGTTGACCATAAAGCTGTTTGATTGAGATGCTTAACCCAACCCAACTTGTGAACGGAATCACCGAACCGCGATTTGTCGGAATAGGAAGTAGCTTCATGTAATCTTGATACATCTCTGCTCTTATCAGCAATGAACCTGATGCAAAAAAAAATCGAAACTTTTTTTTGGGTCAAAAATGGTGGAAAAGGAAAGATATCGAGCAGCGAAAAACCATTTAGTTACATTACCTTCATCTTCGACGACTCTGTGAGATCTATCGAGCGGCGAAAAGCCATCGATGATCTCAGCTTCAGAGGAACCGGAATCATCTGTTGGTCGCGGATTCATCGTCATTGCACTTTGCATGGTCCCTGATTAGCCGTTAAATTCTGACGACGGCTGCACACGAGGCCACCAAAATTAGGGTTTTTACTTTTTGTGGGAAGAAGACGAAGAGGATGACTTGTAACACGTGTCAGCTAAAACGTCACTTGTCAGTTGTGTGAACTAACCAAAAAACTAAAAGTGAAATTAAACCCGCCCGAAATTGGACCGGGATCCGTATCCATACGACCCGACCCGGCGCAAAGCAGCAAGCTTTAGGTATTGTGCCGACTTTCGAACTTCATCGGAAAAACGAGTCAAATCGCCGTTAGATTCAAAAAAAAAAAAATGCTCGCGAAGGTCCGGATTAGTAAGCTTGGTTCGTATACTTTACGTCGGAGAATCTGCGAACGGCGATTTCTGGTAACGAACAATGCTTTCTCTAACGCTGAAGAGTCGCCGGCTGTTGCCGCTGAGTCGCCGGAGCTTCCGTCTTGGATTAAAGACTTTCTTTCAAACAAGCCTTCTTCTGCAAATTCGGTCTCTGACGATGAAGATTTCGTTATTCCTTCGTTGGCGGGTTGGGTCGAGAGCCAGAAGTTTAGTCGTGAAGAAGTCTCAAGGGGAGATGTCGCGAAGAAATCAGTGGAAGATATCGATAGAGTCTGCGAATTTCTGAATAAGAAGGACGCGTCTCATGGGGATGTCGTCAACGAGTTGGGTGGCTGCGATGTGGTTGTTTCAGAGAGTCTGGTTCTGCAAGTTTTGAGAAGGTTTAGCAATGGGTGGAATCAAGCTTACGGGTTTTTCGTTTGGGCAAAATCACAAACAGGTTATAAGCATTCAGCTCAGGCTTACAACGCAATGGTTGACGTGTTGGGGAAATGCAGGAACTTCGATTTGATGTGGAGATTGGTCCATGAGATGAAGTGTGAATCACCGGAGCTCGTCACGCTCGATACGATGAATAAGATTATGAGGAGATTGGCGAAATCGGGGAAATACGGCGAAGCTGTTGATGCTTTTTTAGAGATGGAGAAGAGTTATGGTGTGAAAACAGGCACTAATGCTATGAACAGTTTGATGGATGCACTTGTGAAGGAGAACAGTATAGAGCATGCTCATGAAACTTTTCTGAAGCTTTTCGATACAATCAAGCCGGATGCTTGGACATTCAACATTTTGATTCACGGGTTTTGCAAAGCTCGGAAATTTGATGATGCCAGGACGATGATGGATTTGATGAAGGTTACTGAGTTTGCTCCTGATGTTGTTACTTACACAAGCTTTGTGGAGGCTTATTGTAGGGAGGGAGATTTTAGGAGGGTTGATGAAATCCTGGAAGAGATGCGAGAGAACGGGAGTAAACCTAATGTCGTGACTTATACGATTGTGATGCATTCTTTGGGGAAATCTAGACAGGTAGCTGAAGCTTTAGGAGTATATGAGAAGATGAAAGAAGACGGGTGTGTTCCTGATGCTAAGTTTTATAGCTCATTGATACATATTCTGTCTAAGACGGGTAGGTTTAAGGACGCAGCTGAGATATTTGAGGACATGACGAATCAAGGAGTGCCTCGCGATGTTTTGGTCTACAATACCATGATTTCCGCTGCGCTTCATCACTCGCGAGATGAGATGGCTCTACGTTTGCTTAAAAGGATGGAGGAAGAGGAGGAGGAATCATGCAGTCCGAACGTTGAGACTTATGCTCCACTGCTGAAGATGTGTTGCCAGAAGAAGAAGATGAAGCTGCTTGGAGCCCTGTTACATCACATGGTGAAAAATGATATTAGCATCGATGTGGCGACTTACATTCTTCTCATTAGAGGGTTGTGTATGAGCGGCAGGGTTGAAGAAGCGTGCTTGTTCTTTGAGGAGGCGGTGCGGAAAGGAATGGTTCCTAGAGATAACACTTGCAAAATGTTGGTGGATGAGCTTGAGAAGAAAGGTATGTCAGAAGCAAAACTCAAGATTCAGAGTTTGGTTCAATCCAAAGCGATGCCCCCCAAGTCACAAAGTCCTTTACCTGTTTCGTAGAGCTTAGAGTTTGGAGTCGTCATGGCTCAAAGTTTTGTACCAGTGGAACGATAATCATTATACTCTGTTAGATCTCAAAGCTTGTTTTTTACCTTTTTACTATAATGAAAATGAAATCACATGGTTTTGTAATGCTTGCTTGATGAAGCAATTATATGTATGAGAAGTTTTGAATAGTGTTCCATTATCAAACACATGGAACCTTTACATTCTTTAACCATATTGATACCTCCCATATTTTTTTTAGGTATGAAATTCTTACATGTCTAATTTGGGTATCTTGTAAGGATATTGGATTGATGTTCTTAATTTTGTAGACAATTTTTTTTTTTTTTGTTCAAGTTTCTTAAAAAGTTTGATTTGATGGAAAAAAAAAAAAAAGATAAACTCATAGTTCTTTCAATTGCAAGCAAGATTGGCTGACATGAAACACAATTGAGCCCATATCATTTTTAGTTAGATGAAGTGTTTTTAAGTTTGCAATGGATCGTTCTCGCATTAAAAATAAAATTTTAATTTTTTCCCATCTTTATAAATTATATTAAGATTATAAATTATAATGAATTAACATATTAAAAATATATTAAAATTTTCAAAAATTAATCTCCCATTAATTGCCGATTATTTTGCTAGAGGTTAGGCCTACCGCGATCACCCGACTAGCTATAAATTTTGAACGAAGATATGCCCAATAATTTTTTGGATAATCGGAATTTTGTAAAATTTCCCGTAACGAGACAAAAAAAACATATTTTATATACCAGTTTTTTTCGTACCGTATTTTAAACATGTATTCTCGTATTTGAGTTAATTATAAAATAAATTTTTAGAATAAAGCAGGAAAGGGTTACAAAGCCCTTTCTTCAACTTCTTCTCGCGCCGTCGTTCACTCTTTATCTCCGTCTCTCTAAAACCCCTCCCAAGCAAGCTTCTTCAATCTTCTTCGTGTGGTCTCATCGTTAACCGTAAGTTTTCTCCTATTCCTTCGAAGCTTTGTGTCAATCTCAGAGTGTATCTTCTTAGAGATTCTCAAGTAAAATAGATTGATAAACCTAAATTTCTTTCTCGTTCTACTGTAAAAGGTCTTACCTTGATTAGCGGAGCTATAACCTTAAGTCCTTAGATGGAGAATCGTACTTTATCGTGAGAACCCAGTTATGGAGACGTCGCGTCGGTGACATAGAAACCCTAGTTTCAAGGACCGACACTGTATTGATTTCCCTAGTTTTTGTTTACCAGATGCAGAGTCTTTAATTTTGGAGTGACTTAGGTTTAATTCCTGTTTCGATTTTGAACCTGATTGTTTTTTTTACATCAAATTTGGAGCAGATGTCATTTGAAGAAGATTTTGTGGAAGATGATGAGATGAACATGATAGATGAGGAAGGAGCATCTGACTCTGAAGCAGAATCGCTTTCAGATTCTGATTCAGAGAACGAGATCACTGAAAAATTGGCTGAGCCCACGAAGACTGCTGTATACAACAGGGATGGGTTGGCTGATAAACTTCAAGACATTAGCTGGCCAGAAGATGTTGAGTGGACTCATAAGCTTACCGTTGAGATCGAGCAGGGACCAGCGGTTGATGTAAACGACGACCTCGCGAGGGAGATGGCGTTCTACACTCAAGCGCTTGAAGGGACAAAGCAGGCGTTTGAGAAACTACAGGAAATGGGATTGCCTTTCCTCAGGCCGCCGGATTACTATGCGGAGATGGTGAAATCGGATACACACATGGAGAAAGTGAAGTCTAAGCTTCTGTACGAGAAGAAACAGATCGAGGAGTCTGAGGAGAGGAGGAAAGCTAGGGATAACAAGAAAATGGCTAAGGAAGTACAGTCTGAGAAGATGAAGCAACGCTCGAAGCAGAAGAAGGATGAGATTGAGTCTGTGAAGAAGTGGAGGAAACAGAGGCAGCAGAGCGGGTTTAGTGATAAAGGTGCGGGTGAGCTGGATCTTGAGTTTGGAAACGGAAAGAGTTTCCAGAAAGGAGGAGGTAAGAAAAGACCAGGCGTGTCTCCCGGGGATCGATCAGGAGGCAAAGGAAAGCCCACTTCGAGGATGAACAATAAGAAGAGGGAGTTTCGGGATTCCAAGTTTGGTCATGGTGGTAGGAAGGGATTGAACAAGCAGAACACTGCAGAGACGACGAATGATTTCAAAGGCGGATTTCGTGGAGGAAAAGCTGGGGGAAACAAGAGACAGAAGAGATAAAAAAAAGGTTTGATCATCTAAACCCATCTACAAACTTCAACACTAAAAACTATTTGTCATCTTGGATTATGTTTTGAGAAAATGTTTTTTTGTTTTTGTTTTTGTTTTGTAAAACCCTCTGGGTAAGGGTTTTAGGACCAGTATCCTTAGTTACAGTGTTGTGCTAATGATTTCTTGAATTAACAAAGTCCCATGTGTTTTGAAGAACTTAGCTTCCAAGAAGTGTCGATTTTGAATCAATCTTTTAAATTTATCATTGAACAATAAGAATTCATATACTTTACAACTGCTTGTTGATGGTTCTGCCATGGATTTAAAGGTCACTCAAGCCATCTCTTTCTTAGAACAATCCTTCTTCTCCCCTCTCTCTTTCTCTCTGTCTCTCTCATTCACTGAGCATGATGAGATTATGTTTAAGAGTTCAATAGCAAAGCAGCTTCCAATTCCTTGTTCATGTTATTTTTGTGCAAACCTGAATCCTTCTGGGCAAGCCAAATGCCGTGACTCCTCTTCCTCCATTTGTATGAATCTTGGGAAGTTTATAACCACAGGGTTCTAATTTCCAAACCTATTTTTCCTCACAGATATTCTGAAAATTGCAACAAGATACCCACATTTTTTTTCAAAATTATGATACAAAAGACGACCAAAATCAGTTTCATATTTAGGTTTACCACATAGTTTATCAAGTCTTTTTGTGAACTACTTGTTACAAAAGACTCGTGAACCCTGTACTAATTCTTCCACTTAAAATAGGTTTGTACCAAGTATTTTTACCAATAAACTGAGTAGCTCATTATTTTTACCACATAGTTTACCAATCCAATGTAATCCAATGTACTAGTTCACGAGTCTTTAGTACCAAGTAGCGAAGTACTTGGTAAGCTATAAGGTACGTGAACTACTTGGTAAAAATAATGAGCTACTCAGTTTATTGGTGGTCCCAAATTTTATTTTCAAAAGAATTAGTACATTGGATTATTAGTGGAAGAATGTTTCAATATCTAAATCAAGGCTTGGTCAAGGTAATGCAACATGGGCATTGGCATTTATTGAGTTTACATTGCGATGAGGATCTTGGAGTATCTTCGTATGGATAATAGCCAAAAATAAAAATTGCATTAAATTAAAAACGAATATAGGAAGGAAAATAATAGTGTTGATGTTTTGTTAACGAATAAAGCTTTTTAGAGAGAAGCATTTTTGTTTTATCATCGCTTAAAAACATTTTTTATGTAATTGATTGTATTTTTATTGCTTTATATACTTTCTATGTAATCTTGGTTTTTAAATGAATAAAAATAGATGTTAGAAAAAAGGAATATTCTCTCCACAATGGACTTGAATCCAAATTTTAAAACCAACATTATTATAGAATAGGAACGAGAACAACATATAATAAGACTTGTATTAAGATAATGATTCGAGCATATTTTTATTTAAAAATTGTAGAGATTATATATAGTATATTAATATATAGTATAATTAGAAAATATGAAAATGTATAAAATTGATATAATAAAAAAGTAAATATATATGTTACAAAAAAAAAAAAGTAAATATACGATCTTTTCCAAAATTAAAGTACATTCGCAATATTTTTCCTAAGGATTTTTGCTCGGGTGTAGTGAACTAGTGATGTTAAAACAGGTCTGAAGCCCGCGGGCTTAAACAGATCCGGTATAAAAATTGTAGCCTGTGACTCGTTTAAACATGTATAAACATAACAGGTACCCGTTTAAGATTGTCGTTTCTAGGGTTCTAAACTCGAAATTTGTAGTAACTCTATAATTCCTCACCTTCATCTTCTTCTCCTCTTCTGGGTTTCTAGGGTTCTAAACTCGAAATTTATTATTCTGGGTTTGTAGATTATAAGGTAAATCTGGAATCTGGATCTTTTTGAACTTCTCTTATGTATTAGTCCCTCCGAAACCTCTATTTTGGCAATTTTTGTTTAATTCCAGAAGAAGAAAAAATCCATGTCAAGAACGTTTATCCATCCACTGATTATCATCACTATAAAGGTCACGATTTTGGTTGCAATTACACAATCGTGATCTTGGAATTGGTTTTCTAAAGGTTGAATCTTCACGGGAAATGTCTGTAACTTTGGTCTCCATCCTTCATTTCATATCAATGTCCGTCTATGTCCCGGTAAAACGGCGAGGTGTTTGTTCATTTATAATTCTAGACAGCTTGGAGTTTATGTCAAAGCTAAAAACGGCAAGGTGTTTGATCATTAGAATCTCAGATGAATAACGAAAAATGAAACGCAGCAAAAAAATAAAAAAAATCTAAACGGGCTTAAACGGTAAACTCGGCGGACACAATAATAAACATGTTTAAACGAGCAGGGCTTAAACGGCCCGTATTAACATCACTACTCGGGTGTACTCTCCTGTTTCTTTCAAAAGCCCTATCCCCTATGGCTATGTATATATTGAAATCTTCAAACGATTTCTAAAAACAGTTATGATGAAGATGAATTCGATTTTCTTCAACAGGAAGAAAAGATTTATGATGAGGAAGACAAGAAACACAAAGTTCCAAAAAAGGAAGAAGAAGAGAATAACACGGTAGATCTTCTGTTGGATAAGCTTCAATAGCTTACAGCCCAAAGTAATCTCTAAACAAGTCGGTTAAGAGATAAAAGGAAATCCCATTAAAATAGGAAGTTGTCTATTTTAATAGAAAGGAAAAACTATGTTGTGTTTATTATATAAATACCTTTGTTGAGCTGTGACAAAGGATATCGGTGTGTGGGGAAGTTTAGTTTTGAGTTATTTTCTAAACTTAATAAAGATAGATCCCTTTATTTGGTATCAGAGCACTAGGTTTGTGGTTTAGTTGAGGAAATCACGAAGATCCTAAGATCTCTAACCATGGAACTCATTGAAGGTGGACGAAAGGAAACGGTTCCGTCGTCAATACAATGCCCTATGCTAACTACTACGAATTACACCGTATAGACGATGAGGATGAAAGTTATGCTGCGAATTCATAAGGTATGGGAGACAATCGAACCAGGCTCAACGGACTCCAACAAGAATGATATCGCAACGGGATTAATCTTTCAATCCATTCCGGAGATTTTGATCTTACAAGTTGGTGAGCAGAATTCTCCTAAAGAACTATGGGAAGCTATCAAAACCCGTAATCTCGGTGCCGATCGCGTCAAAGAAGCAAGACTGCAGACGTTAATGTCCGAGTTCGAAAGAATCAGGATGAAAGACACAGACAAAATTGATGACTTTGCGGGAAAGTTATCAGAGATAGCGCCAAAGTCATCTGCTCTTGGTGAAACAATTGAGGAACCGAGATTAGTCAAGAAATTTCTCAATAGTTTGCCAAGACACAAATACATCCACATCATTGCATCCCTTGAGCAAGTCCTCGATTTAAAGACAACTGGGTTTGAAGATATTATTGGAAGACTCAAGGCTTATGAAGAACGCGTTCTCGATGAAGAGAATCATGACGAGACACAAGGAAAACTGCTTTATGCGAACGCAGAACAGAACTCGCGAGGAAGGGGAGGATACAGAGGACGAGGTAGAGGACGGTCTAATTCACAATATCGTTCACGAGATCAAACCAATCAAAATCAAGAGAAGAAGGATCTATCAAAGATAATATGTTATCGCTGCGACAAAACTGGTCACTTCGCTTCAAAGTGTCCGGACAGACTCCAAAAGCTCCAAGAGACAAATATGGCTGAGACAGAAGAAGATGATGAAGAGGAGGCTCTCTATATGCACGAGATTGTGTTTCTGAACGAGGAAAACCTAATACCAAAGAAATACGAGACAGAAAAAAAGGAAGATGGAATTTGGTATTTAGACAACGGAGCAAGTAATCATATGACCGGTATATGATCTTTCTTCTCTGAGCTGAATGAAAACATCAAAGGAAGAGTGAAGTTTGGCGATAGATCTTGTGTTAAGATTGGAGGAAAAGGGACAATTCTATTTCAAGGGAAAACAGGCAAACAACAACTCTTAACTGATATATACTTTATTCCAGAGTTAAAGAGCAACATACTAAGTCTAGGACAAGCTACCGAGTATGGTTGTGATGTCAGAATGAAGCATGATTACCTAACACTCCATGATCCTAGTGGAAGACTTCTGGTAAAGGTGGTAAGATCTCCAAACAGACTTTACAAGATAAATCTTAAAATTGGGAATCCGGTTTGCTTGCACTCAAGAATCGAAGAAGAGACATGGAGATGGCACGCAAGACTCGGACATATCAACTTCAAGACTATTAAGATGATGTCAGCACTAGAGATGGTTCATGGCTTACCCAAGATAGAATGTGAAAAAGAGATTTGTGAGTCATGTTTGGTAGGAAAACAAACCCGTTTAGCTTTTCCAAAAGCAACACAACATCGATCCTCACGTGTATTGGAGCTCCTTCACGCCGACTTATGTGGACCTATATCACCAGCTACTCTTGCGCAAAATAGATATATCTTTGTTATCATTGATGATTACACAAGATATATGTGGACGTTTTTGCTAAAAGAAAAAAGTGAGACGTTTGGAAGATTCAAAGTGTTTAAAGAGCTTATAGAGAAAGATCTTGGAAAAGCAATCATAACCCTTAGAACTGACAGAGGAGGTGAGTTCACATCAAGGGAATTTCATGAGTTTTGTGAAATAACAGGGATCAAAAGACACCTCACAGCACCTTACACACCGCAACAAAACGGTGTAGTTGAGAGGAGAAACAGAACATTAATGGAAATGTTGAGGAGCATTCTAAAAGCAATGAAAGTTCCGAATTTCTTATGGGGAGAGGCAACACGTCATTCAACGTATCTGATCAACCGAGTTCCCATAAGAGTTTTAAAGAACCAAACACCATACGAATGCTTAAGGAACAAGAAACCAAGTATTGATCACCTTAGGGTGTTTGGCTGTCTCGCTTATGCCAAGATCGAATCCACAAACTTGAAGAAACTTGATGATCGCTCGAGACCTCTAGTACATCTCGGAACAGAGCCGGGATCTAAGGCATATAGGCTCTATAATCCGATAACTCAGAAAATCATTGTGAGTCGAGATGTGATTTTCAATGAAAAAGCAAGTTGGAATTGGAAGGGAGCTGGTGAAGACGATAGTCGTAAACCAGGAATGTTTCATATGACTTGGGGAGAAGTGATGAATACAGGACAAGGACCGTACATAGTTGGCGATACTCAGATTGAGCACGAAGTTGAAACACATGAGGATCATGAAGGTGAAGCAGATGCAGGTTCTGAAGAAGAAATTGATCAACCTCAAGAAGTTGATACTCCTCAGCCAAGAAGATCTGGTCGTCAAGTAAAACGCCCTAGTTATCTTGAGGATTATGTTCTTCTAGCTGATAGAGAATGCGAGATGCTCCTACTATCACTCAATGATGAACCGATGAGCTATCAAGAAGCAAAGGAATTTGCTGAGTCTTCTTATTGTTGTCGTGTACGTAGATGACCTCTTCGTGACCGGAAACACGTCACAAGTCATTAAGGATTTCAAAGTTGGAATGTCTTCAAAATTTGAAATGTCAGATCTTGGGAAACTTACTTACTACCTGGGTATGGAAGTTAATCAAAGCAAAGATGGAATCGAGATCAAGCAAGAAGCATACGCACGAAGGATCTTAAAAGAAGCTGGTTTAGACACTTGCAATCCTACTCACATACCAATGGAGTTTGGTTTAGTGTTGTCTAAAGGACCGGAAGAAGAACTCGAAATCGATGCTACAACGTATCGTCGTAGAATTGGTTGCCTAAGGTATCTCATTCATACTAGGCCTGATCTTGCTTTCGCTGTTGGAGTACTAAGTAGGTACATGCAAAACCCGAGAGAATCACATGGGAATGCTTTGAAGCAAATATTAAGGTATCTACAAGGAACGTTGACTTTTGGGCTAACATTCAAGAAAGGTGGAGCAAAGAAAATTATTGGATATAGTGACAGTAGTCACAATGTGGATCCTGACAATGGAAGGAGCACGACTGGACATGTGTTCTATTTCGGCGAATCGCCAATTACATGGTGTTCACAAAAACAAGAGAGAGTTGCTTTGTCATCATGTGAGGCCGAGTTTATGGCTGCCACAGAAGCTGCAAAACAAGCAATATGGCTACAAGACCTGTTAAGTGAAGTCACAGGATGGAAGCGCGAGAAGACGGTCATTCGTATTGATAATAAATCTGCCATTGAACTCACTAAGAATCCAGTGTTCCATGGACGAAGTAAGCACATCCATAAACGCTATCACTTTATCCGAGAATGCGTTGAAGATAACCAAATCAAAGTTGAGCATGTACCCGGAGAAGAACAATGTGCAGATATACTTACTAAGGCTCTAGCAAGAATCAAGTTCAAGAAGATGAGGAGTTTGATTGGAGTTCAAGATCTCTCAAAGAACAAACTTGAAGCTTAAGGGGGTGAATGTTTGATAAGCTTCAATAGCTTACAGCCCAAAGTAATCTCTAAACAAGTCGGTTAAGAGATAAAAGGAAATCCCATTAAATTAGGAAGTTGTCTATTTTAATAGAAAGGAAAAACTATGTTGTGTTTATTATATAAATACCTTTGTTGAACTGTGACAAAGGATATCGGTGTGCGTGGAAGTTTAGTTTTGAGTTATTTTCTAAACTTAATAAAGATAGATCCCTTTATCTTCCGGATGATTTGCTAGTGGAGATACTCTCTAGGCTTCTGGCGACTTCTCTGGTACGATTACGATTAATATCCAAAGGATGGAACGCTCTGATCAAAGATGGAAAATTTGTTAAGAAGTCTCTTGTTATCATGTTGATTGAATTTAGGGTTTATTTAGTGAGTGTTGATCTCCATGGAATCCACAATAACGTTGTTCCATTAAGGTAACAAGTCAATTTAGCTTAAAAGATCCTCTTTCTAATTCGTCAGAAGAAGTCGATATACGCGAAGTCTTTCACTGCGACGGCGAGGACAAAAGACTGGTGGTTTGGAATCCGTGTTCAGGTGAAACCAAGTGGATCAAACCTAGAAAAGAGTACAAGAAATTCGATTTCTATGCTTTCGGTAAATCCTCCTGCAACAAGTACAAAATCTTGAGGGTTGATCAGTTTGGTTATATGAACCCATACTTTCTTGAGTACGAAGTCTATGACTTTACCTCTAATTCGTGGAGGCGTGTTGGTGAGACTAGAGACTGGTTCATAGCACGGTTTAGGGGTCGTGGCATGACGGTGAATGGGGAAATACTTACTGGCTTGCTTGTACTCAAGACTCGCGAAGAGAATATTTCTTGCTTTGTTTTGATTTTTCAACAGAGAGATTTGGAAATGTGTCTTTGCCGGGTGATCATCTTTCTTATCATGTCTTTGCTTTATCAGTGACTAGAGAAGATCAACAACTTTGTATGATAGCTACTAGGAAAATGCATGTATTCGATATCGATGTATGGATGGAAACTAAGATTGAAAGCACCGGAGCCGCTTCATGGAGCAAGTTACTAACAGTAATGGAGCAAGCCTATCGCCCCCTGCCTTTTTGCTTTTGCTGTGGGATGAATTTCTTGGCCGACCGAGAGAACAAAGTTATAGTGTGTCGCGGTAAACATGGGGTCTCCAACGACTTTTTAAACATTATGGGAGAGGATAAATGCATCAAAGTGGATCATCACGATGTAGGATTTAAATGCTCACTTCTCGTCAGTTATATTCCAACTTTGGTTCAAATCCAATTAGGGTAAGTGCAAGGAAAGGACCAAGCACGAGATTTGTAATTGTCACACTAGTTTTTTTGCATTATCTATCCAATTCTTGATATATTGATAAGATGTATGTCTTGCTACTTTATATCCTATGCAAGTGGAATAATGTTGGCTTTTGGCGATGAGAATATATAATATTCTTGATCATGAAAAATACTTCCAATGTTTGAGAATGATCTAAAGACGAGTGTGTCACCTTAGCTTTTTGTTTTGTTTCAAGAGCTTTATGTCATTTGTTTGATATGGTTATAGAGTTTTGTTGCATACTCCAAGATGATATTTTCTGGGTAGATTATGGTGTCTGCTTGTCCCATTATGGATTTGCTTGGAGAGTGATTAACAAATAACAACTCCATAAACATGAAACATACATGATAGAAGAAAAAAAACAACAATACAAAGCTTAGAACATTATATACCCTTAAACAATACAACAAACAGCCCTCACTAGTTTTATTCTGGAACAGGAACAAGACTTGGAACGTATACATAGCCGCAGATAAAAAGCCTATCATTGCTACGCAAATCACATCGTCCTGCCTCAACTTGTTTTTTAACAATCCCATCTTTACTAATCTCGTAAACGCTAACGCAAACGTATTCATCTGTTTCATCTTCAATCTCTTCCTCGCACCATACCATGATACTATCGTTCTTGTCGATGAAGTAACTTGGATGAGCCAGATCTTGATCGGTATGTAATGTCGGGAGATCGGGATTAACCACGTTTAAGTACTTGGTCCACGAGACAACCTCATCGTTTAGTTTGTTTGTGATCCAAACTTCAAACTTCATTGTTTCTCCACGTTGATGTAACAAGGAAAGCCTGTCTCCTCTAAAACTCGATAACGCTGCTGTATCTAAGACACCGCATTCGAATGGGAGATTGCATACGAGTTTGAATGTTTCTGTCGAAAAATCAAAACTTTGGATGAAAATTTCGGGTTTATTGTTCCGATGTGCAACCCAATACATGTTTCCTTTCACAGAGACACCTTTGCAAGGTGGATCTATAAACCAATCCAAAGTAGCATCATCAAGAATTCTCCAAGAACCAGATTTGAAATCATATATCTGAATCACTGGTTCACAAGATCCAATCATTTCTTTCTCGTCGTCTTCAAGCTCTCCGTCGAAAATCCGTAAGATTCTGTATTCATCACGAGATACATTGTCGTATCCTATACCGTAGAAATCATTACTCGAGTAAAAATCCATAGGTTTGATCCATTTGATTCGATTCAAGAACGGATTCCAAAATGCGAGTTTGGAGTTTCTTGATCGTGTGTTATTGCATCTACACAACAATAATCCGTCGCAGTGACCCACAGTCGAAATCTCAGATATATCGTGAAACTCGTCTGATATTGGTGAAGATGAGCGAGCTCCTCTCACTGGATCGATGATTTGAACCATATGATCGATTCTTATGAATCTTTCTTGGACAAGATCCAAGTATTTGTAGACGAATCTCTTGTCTTTCAAGAGATCTTGCCATTGTTTGCATGTCAATTTGAATTGTGTAAGATATTCGATTGGAATCCTACAGAATATTTCTTCGATTATATCAATAGGAAGCAATGAACGCTCTGAAGAAGCCATGCAAATTGAAATTTTTAAAAAAAAAAACAAAGATTGTGGCACAAAAAGTAATAGTCTCGCTTCTAATTCTACGTAATGGATGATAGATAACAAACAATTAAACATTACCTCTGGTTTTTTTTTTTGCATTAAATTATATGACGTAACGATGCCTCGAAAATGGCTTTTTCCGTATATGGCATTTGTTTAAAAATCCAGAAATGGTTTCCCCTTTTTTTTTCTCGAGTTTGGTTTGAGTTTGAGGTTTATAATGAAGAAGGAATAATACAAATTTGGGTAAAACTTGAATGTTAGGGAAAATTAGTGTTCAGTCTGTGAAAAATTCTATAATTCGACAGATTTAAAATTAATTAAGTGTTGTTGATCTATTCTCTCCTACAAATCCTCTGTTCTGTTAGTCTTCTGGCTTCTGAGTGACAACAAAAAAATCCTCTGTTTAAAGAAATTCGTTATAAATTGCCATTGTCGTGCCTAACCATGGTTGGGAGATTACCAAACTGCCCTCCTCAATGTAACGAACATATGCATAAAGTACCAAATTGCCATTGTCGTGCCTAACCATTGGTTTGTTCGGCTGATTGATAAGAACCATTGCCACCATTTCCTTTTTGGATTTTGGTTTAAACCAAGTCGATTTCAGACAGAAAGAAATGTAAATTATATGCTCTACCACGTGATGCTTGAAATAAACTACCAGACTTAGAAGAAAAATAAAATAAAAATGCGAGTGTCTTAGTCATGCCATTCGAAGTGGAACAAAACCTGATGATGAAACACGTAACATCAGAGAAAACAAGATCCACTTTCGTATACTTATCTTCCGTACCACGTCCACCAGAAGTGTTATTCATATATATCTTCTATGTGTGTATTCTTAATAACATTCAATTATTACATTAACTTGTGAACACATTAATTTTATCATACACAAAGACAAAAACAAAAAGAAAACTTGTGGATACATAATAGTTCGAGGCAAAATGTGAATTCAATTTGATGTTAAAACATACATGTTTCGGACCATCCAAACCAATTCTAGAAGACTCGTTTAAATTAAAATACGAAACAAGTAAAAAAAATCCATTTAGGTACCCTTTTTTGGTATTTAGAATTTTTTTTTTATAATAAAGAGTATTTAGAAATGTTTCAGGTATCTCTATATACTACTTAACTTCTTGCATCGCTATACAAACTTCTAGATTAATTATTGAATGTTTTCTCCACTTTTTTGTGTGTTTGGATAAACGTTTGATTGTGCCCAAATCCCAATCGTGGTCTTGGTGTGTATAGGAACACTCGTCACCATGCATGTCAATCTCTCTTTCCTATATAAACTAAAACCATCCATCATTTTCCTCAAAATTAAACACATCAGCATACAACCAAAAATGACGATGAAAAACAAATTAACCATAACACTTCTTCTCATCTCCATAGCTTTTTTCCACTGCTTGGCCTTCCGTTTGGAGACCGAAGAGTTCGAGCCACCGCAGCAAGAGGAGCAAGAAGGTCCTGGTGCCGGTCATGGCGGCAGCTCCGGCAGAGGATGGGAAGAAGAGGCGACGAAGAATCCGTACCACTTCGGGGAGAGGAGTTTCAAGAGTTGGTTTCGGTCAAAGGAAGTAGGTTTTGTGAAAATGTTGCCTAAGTTCACTAAACGCTCATCGACTCTCTTCCGTGGAATCGAAAACCACCGGTTCTTGTTCTTGGAAATGGAGCCTAACACTTTTATTGTGCCTCACCATCTTGATGCCGATTTCGTCTTTATAGTCGTACAAGGTTAATCCATTTATTTTTTGCTTTCTTGCAACACTTTTTTAGATAGTTACTATACATAAAAAAACATTAGTTTACACTTCAAAATCATATAATTAAAATCGCAGGGAAGGGAGTGATTGGTTTCGTGACGGATAAGACAAAGGAATCGTTTCAAATAACGAAAGGTGATGTGGTGAGAGTGCCTCCAGGCGTCACACACTTTCTCACAAACACTAACGACACTATTCCTCTCCGCCTCGCCGAGATCGCCGTCCCCGTCAACACTCCTGGCCACTTCCAGGTCCTTAAATTCCTTTTTTTTTTTTCTTTTCTTCTGAACACTTCATTTAATCTATTTTTTCACATGTTCATCAATTTAATTACTTTATTAACGTTGTTTAACCTCGATTTGTCCCAGGTTAACTTCCCTAGTCGATCCAAATTTCAGCAATCCTAGTTCACTGGATTTAGCAATGAAGTACTCTGTGCCAGTTTCAACGTATGCTTCTTAACTTCTTCGTCTTTCAATATTAACATGTGATTAATATAATTTATATAGTACTCCCTCCCTTTAAATTAATAGTTTTTTTAGAAGAAAAAAAAATTGTTTCTAAGAAGATAAGTTTTCCATGTGATTTTTTTTATTAATTAATGATGATGAATTGTAAACTTCAAATAAAAAATTAAGTTTATTGAATTGGTTTAGAGTTATAAAAATTAACTCTATTGGTTTAGAGTTATAAAAATTGTTAATGCATTTATAATCAAATTTTAATTTGTTTTTTTTTAATATGTGTGAAAAGCTTAAAAGCATCTATTAATTTGAAACAAATGGAGTATATGTTATGTATTTCTCACTAAATCAAGAGATATAGGGTAAAGGTCGAATTCAAGTTGGGCTATTTTATTAGGTAATCCCAAAGAATTGCCGGAAATTTTTGAGTACTTCTAAAATATTTTAGTAATCCGTTGGAGAAGAGATAACCAAGTTTTATATTATTGAATCTATAGATACCGGAAGAATTGCTAGGAAGTTTGATTAGGGGGTCAAAACAAATAGAACATGGGATAATACGGAGAGTTTCTCCCAAACAAATCAAGGAACTTACCGAACACGCTACTTCTCCTTCAAACAAACACAAAGACAAAGGCAAGCGCAAAGACAAAGACACGAGCACGGTGTGGAACCCTTTCAATCTCCTTACGCAAGATCCAATCTACTCCAACGACTTTGGCCATTTCCACGAAGCACGTCCAAAGAAGTTTAGTCAACTCCACGACCTTGATATCTCCGTCGCTTGGGCTAACATGACACAGGTTAACAATGAAAACCCTTAATTCCTGTGGTTTGATTGATCAATTACTAATCAGGAAAACGGGTTGTGTAAATATGCAGGGATCTTTGTTCCTTCCTCACTACAACTCTAAGACAACATTTGTAGCGTTCGTGGAGAATGGTTGCGCCCGATTTGAGATGGCTAGTCCTTATACATTCCAAGGAAAGCAACAACAACAACAACCATGGTTAGGGCAAGGAGAAGAAGAAGAAGAAGAAGAAATGCGTGTAGTACACAAGATTGTGTCACGCGTGTGCAAAGGCGAAGTCTTTATCATTCCGGCGGGTCATCCATTCGCTATACTCTCACAAGATGAGAACTTTGTCGCGGTAGGTTTTGGTATTCATGCGTCCAACAGCACAAGAACGTTCCTTGCAGGTAAAGAAAAGGGTTTTAATTGATAGTTTCTTAAAAAAAATCTCACTCTTTTGACTTGTCTCTCACTCTCAAATGTGATTGTGTGGTTGGGTTTTAGGGCAAGAGAATATGCTGAGAAACCTCGACAAGGTGGCGACGAGGCTGAGCTTTGGAGTGGGAAGTGAAATGGCGGAAAAGTTGTTCGCGAGCCAAAATTATTCCCACTTTGCACCTACGGTTCCTAGCCATCATCAGTTTCGAGAGAAACGCAAGCCATCGTTCCAATCAATCTTCAACTTTGTTTGAGAATGCATCTACAGTATAAGAAAGATGTAAAAATACGGTGACGTTTTGTAACTTCTGTTTACCGAGTTTCTTGAGTTGTACATCGTTGTAACGGGTTTCCTCTGTTTTATAAATAATAAAACCTCCGTCTTTGGTTATGGTGTGGATCTTTTCCAAAAACAGGGGGAAAATTTAGGCCTATTTGTGTGAATTTGTGAATTCTTAATTCAAGAGTGTCGAAAATAATCATACTACACAATATGACAAATTTGGAGATAGTTTTATCAGTAATAACAAATTTGCAACCTAACAAGTAGCAACAAGTTAAAGAGGTTCCCGTGCCGCCGGTTCGGTTGTGGAGTGGTCCGTTGAAGTGGTTCCGTTTTTAAGTGTTCCTCGGAGAAGCTATAGTCGCTACTATCTACGAGGTTTGAGGGCTAGTTTCGGATGGGGTTGCTCGAGGCAACGATAATGAAGACTCGAGTTTCAAGAAATTGCGCTATTATTTGCGAGGTTTGAAGACTAGCTTCTGGTGGGGGTTGCTCGTGGCAACGACGATGAAGACTCGAGTTTCAAGAAATTGCGACAACAACGCAAATATCCGGACTTAGGTGTTCGGAATCGGTGTTTCTTCGTCGAGAATTTTCCGGGTATGCTAAGGCATGTACCTAGTTTGTTCGACTTCTCTGTCCATTTCTTTGTTTTCATGTTGTAGCTTTGCCACTGTTTGTAGTTTTCGGTATTTTTGTTTTTTTAGTTGTCATTGTTACATAAAATGATATAAAACTTAACATTTAAACTAAAAAAACAAGATAAAGAAATAAAAGAAATATCAATTTTACATAAGTAACTGAAATCTTAACCAGGCCCAAAAAGATAAAGATGGGCCTAATAATGAAGCCCATTTCAGTCAGAGTTTCTTCTTTCTTGATATGACTAAAATACCCCTGACGATCTCATTGAATTTACCATACCATCCTTCCTCTCCCCGTAGAGAGAAAAACGCGAACATATACAACACAAAGAAGGCTTGTTCGCCAAGACGCTTTTAGTCTCTTATATCACTCAACCATCGACCAGATTCTGATTCTCTCCGCGACGCCGGAGAAAAAGCAAATCGGAACACAGGAAAGAGGAATCGGAATCTGAGATAAACAGATCTGTAGCAGAGAACAGAAGATGGAATGCGTATTTGGCCTAGTCGGTAATGGATTCGCCATCGTTGCGGCGGATACATCGGCGGTTCACAGTATCCTTCTCCACAAAAATAACGAGGACAAGATCATGGTACTCGACTCCCACAAGCTTGTCGCTGCTAGCGGCGAGCCAGGCGACCGGTAATTTCCTCTTCCGTTGCTTGTCTTTCTCTGTCTCTCTCTCTATATATGTGTAATTTCGAATTGGGGCTGATAGGGTTCAGTTTACGGAGTACGTTCAGAAGAATGTGTCGTTGTACAAGTTCCGTAATGGAATCCCTTTGACTACCGCCGCCGCCGCGAACTTCACTCGCGGGGAGCTCGCCACAGCTTTGAGGAAGGTGAGCTCTTCTTCTAGCTCTGCTATTAGGGTTTTTAATTTGGGGAATTATTTTTTTTTCCTGTTTCTGTTTTTTTTTAAGCTGACAATTTGGATTATTTGGTTGCGGTCATGATTTTAGTGTGCCTAAGGCAGGTTTCTCTTGGCTTTATTGTCTTCTTTTGATTCATTTTAAGTTGAAATCGTTTGATTGAAGAGTTCTGTGTATTGAATTGAAGTTTTTTCTCTGCAATGCTGTGGTTTTGAAAATGTTTAGGTTGCTGATAGGTGATAGCCAATGCGTCTTTTATTTCTTTCTTAACCACATGGTCTCTCAGGTTTAACTTCCTTTTTTATGTGGCAGTGTTAAGTATTGTTGTGATTCAAGTAGAGTATGAGTTTGAATTTCTTAGTTTAAGTTCGCCTTACTAGGGCATCAATATATTTAGGAGATCTGATTTGAGAAGATGCGTATGTTTCCATTGTTGGGATTGTAGTGTGACTATCCCAAACTTCGAGGAACTTACTTTCCCGTTCTGTGCTTGAATGTCATATATAGAACATGGTAGATGGTCCTATATAGCCAAATGATCACTACAAGAGTTGCAGAAGTTTCCTTAAATTGTTTAGGGCCCTCTTGGTTCATCGTCTAGAATATTGATGCATCCTTTTTTGTGGAAAAGTTGAAACTCAGGTTGAAACCGATAGTTTCTTATGTCCAAAATTTGTTATGACTTTGTGTTAGACTTTACTAGGCTAAAATGATTGTGCTGTCTTTCAAGGCTTCTGTGGTTTACATGGCTTGATTATGTAAAATGTGATACTCCATGCTAATTTATTATCATTTTTCAGATTGATATCCCAAGCATTGTACATGATAGTAAACTCATATGGCCTTTGCTCTGGATTTCCGGGTTCCTGTTTTGTTTACGATTGGCCTCTTATCATTGATGGCAACAAATTTGAGATAACTCGCTGCTTTTATTGTTTTGCTCTGTCTGATCAGAATCCGTATTCCGTGAATATCCTGATGGCTGGCTACGACAATGAGAGCGGCGCATCACTTTACTACATTGACTACATTGCAACCCTTCACAAAGTTGACAAGGGAGCTTTCGGTTACGGCTCCTATTTCTCCCTCTCCACGATGGACAGGCACTACCGCAGCGACATGTCCGTAGAAGAAGCCATTGAATTGGTGGACAAATGCATACTTGAGATCCGGTCAAGACTGGTTGTTGCGCCACCAAACTTTGTGATCAAGATTGTTGACAAAGATGGAGCTCGTGATTATGCTTGGCGTCAGTCCGTACAGGATGTCACAACTGCTGCTGTTTGAGGTTGTTTGTGTTTGGTTCCAGGACTTGCGTTAACTCAGCTGTGACGTTTGCTTTTATTTGGAGTTTGTGTTTTGACATTTTTTTTAGTTTGAGAATCAACTTTGAGCATCAAGCAGATGATATATTGCTTCAGACAATGCAAAGTAAATCTCACTCAAAACAATGACAATACCACAAAACAAATATACACAAGCTTATTCCACAAAGCAATGACCAAATAAATGGTGTTTTTCTTCTCTATAAATCGAAAATGCGTAAAACAAATAACATGAGGAATACAAAGGGAAGTAAATTTACAACGAATTCAGTAGAATTTGAGAGCTACGAGGCTGACGCCAAAGAAGAGAAGGGATGGTGAGAGCGCGTAGGCGGATGAAGGAGTGACAGAAGGTCGACTGGTGCTTCCTCCGTCATCAGCCGTAGGAGCGGCACCGTCCACGGTTGGTGTAAAAGGTCGGGTTGCATCGGACTGTGGTGTCTGAGCTGCTGGAGTCGGCTCTGGAACAATTGGAGTCGTCGCTGGACCTGGAGACATCGCCGGTCCAAATGTACCAGCTGGTCCTGTTCATCCAACAAAAAAAACTCAAATCAATCCATTTTCCAAGCAAACTAAATTTGTGATCAAATGAGATGATGGTGATGTGATTAATTGCTTACCAGGAGCAGCAGCTGGAGCAATATTGGCTGTTAAAAACAAAACAAAAGATCAAACATAAATTAGATAACTGAATCAGTCAGGTACATAAAATGTAATGTATAGAGGAGAATTGTTTCATTTATTTGCCTTTGCATTGAAGAGGGACTCTAGGCATGTTACAAGCACGAGGAAGAGAGACGGCGGTTGTGCGGTTAACCGGGACATTAAAAGGAACACTTCCGGTGACAATAAGACAAAGACATCCCATTCCTCCGGTAGTCAAAGACCTCAGCGAGTTGCAACAATCAGACGACGGTGAAGTTCCGTTGCTTGTGCTGTTGGTTAAGAAGCTCATACAAGGACCAACGGTGGTCATCATAGACGGAGTACATTGGCTTAGCGGCGGTTGTTGGCCGCGAACCGGGAAAGCTAGCACTGCGATTAAGGCCACCACGAATGTTATAACCGCAATCTTCGACATTGTTAATGGATTAAGCTTTGTTTGTTGGTCTTTGAAGTTAAATTTTTTTGTGGTTTGTGTTTGAAGTGTGTTGTGTTTTTGTGATGAGAATGAAGCATTTGTGTGGGAATGGTTTTATAGGTAGACAAAAGTGGTTTTATAGAAAGAAATTGTGTATAGGTCAACTACTATAACTAATTATGTTCTTTTTTTCGTTAATTGGGTCGTTGGTGGTAGTGCGTTGGCCAATGGGATGTGTACACGTGTACAGAGGAGTGTGGTAGATAGCTGTCTAATTCGTCTCGAATCGTATTAGATGAACCACTCTCTTCCACGGTTGTTCTTGTTTTGGTAATTAAACAAAGAGATTCCATTTAACTTAAGCCCATTACTATCTTTGTTCATGAGTTAGACAAAATGTTCAGCTTACAAATGTAACAAAACAACACATAATACACTGATACACATGTTCTCAAGAATGGAAAAGAATTTGGTACGTTAGATAAATGATATAGGTGATAAGGCTGAGTAGGACTCACGATAAGAATCTGTGGTGTCATAACAGTAGTAAGAATCGATAGAAGGCATATCGATCTTCTTTCGCGGGCTCCTTTGATGTGATGTTGAAGAAGAGGATGTGGCTTCGTCATGAGCTTGGATCATCTTGCAAGGTGCATAAGAGACTGGTTCCAAATCATTTGAGGTCTCGGTTGCAGCTTGGGTACTGATGGAGAAGGGAGCTTGCTCGAAGAGGCGGGATCGGGATGCGAAAGGTCGAAGGTGAGACGAGCAGGGGCTGGCGGCTGAAAGAAACGCGACCGCGGTGTAAGTGGTGTTGGCCGCGGCTGGAACGCGACCGCAGTGGGAGGTGGCTCGGCCGCGGATGGAGGAATCGCAGCCGCGGTGAGGGGACTTCGTGGGGGATTTGCTTGTTTCGTCTTCTTCTTCGTCTCCAATGATATTTTCTGGTTCAAGGGAGTCATTTGGCTTCTCTTCTAGGTCAGGATCAGGAACATCAAGTGTGGTATCATGCTCCTCGTGATCTTTGGAAAATATCTCCACCTTTTCTTCTACTTCATCAAGTGCATAGATTAGTCGATCGAGAGTAAGATCGAGCTCTCTTGATTTGTCTTTTAACTTCTCCTACTCCTTTCCATAGCTCTAGGGTGTTGTCGTAGGCATTGTTTCTGTAACGTCTCAAAAACAGAAAAAAAAAATTGATATTTTTTACGGTTGTGATTTTCAAAAAACGTTGATTGTTCAATGCCCGACACACACAATATTTGGCTAAACCAACCTAATGCAAATTTGGGTCGCTAATTTCTCCTCATCCACTTTAATCCTTGTTTTTTAGTTTTTTGGCAAGATTAAGCCCTCGGCTAGTTGAACAAATTTTAGTAACTAATTAAATACCCGGCCACATTATATCCGTGATTAAGCGTCCGGCCACAAAGGCCATTCATACTAAAGACTTAATGTGGCAGAATAATCCTTTTTCTACTCTTGCTTTTGGCATATCAACAAAATTGATTTTCTTAATAGTGTGATAATTCCTTCTTGAAAATGTTTTCGGATAATACATTTTAACAATATTTTCGATCCGTACCCTATATGAACTTCCCGTTACAAATCCGTTGTAATAAACTATTCGTTCGAGATAGCTTAACATATTCTTTTTTTGTCAAAGAAATGATATTTCCTATAGTCCATCGGTCCATGAGACTTAATAGAAAATAATTACTTTTTCACAAAAAAAAAATAATTTTACAAATCTTTTTCTGCCAACCAAACGAATTCTCGCACTAAAACAAACGAATTCTCGCGCTAAAACAAACGGCTAGTTGAAAGATACTAGCTTAACATCAAATATACTTAAACATATTCTCACGGGTGCAGGAACATATCGGGTATAGGAAAAAGTATAACTTAATTTTTTTAGTTAGTAAACGTATCAAATATACTTAAAATCATCCAAAATTTTCCTAAATGATCTTCAGTTCGAACCCTTGACCAAATTAGTAATTTACCTAAATTTCCCGAATCCGACCTGTTACTTGAATTTTCTGTATTGAACATTTACATGCTATAACCCATCCCTAGCATGTCTTTTTTTTTTTTTTTTGGTCAAAAAAATATGAACACTTGTCATTCATGGCTACTAATTTTCTTATTCTCGCTAGTCTCTAAGGTAGATAATTGGACTTTTCTTTAGTTTGAAAACACTGCAACCATATGTGACTAAAATGACTCACCATTGAATCAAACTTTGAAACTTATTTTAATCTAGAACGTTAAATGACTTGTAAAAGACGATGTCCTAACTGAGATTTTTCGACACCTGTTAAGTCAAGTCAAATAAAAATAAAAGAAATGGGTCAATCTCAACACACACACAAAAAAAAAAAACAATGACTGCATTATTATATAGTAATTAGCAAAACTCCGAGAACCTTAATCAAATAATCAGGAAGTAGTTCAACAACCAACCTAGACCGTCACAGAGACCACCGACCCAAAACAAACGGAATCAGTTCTGTTCACAACAAAACACTTCGTGTCCGAACAGACCAAAAGACGCGATACTTCACAGAAGCTGTTAAAAAAGTTGGAAAAAGTTGGTCACCAAAATTAAGCCACCTTCCTTTTGTCATTTTTTACTCCCTCATTTCCTTATTTATATCCTTCATTTAATTCTCAAAGCTCCAACAAATCCAATCAAACACAACAAACGAAAACAAACTCAAAGAATCTTCAAAACATCTCAAGAAAACATGAAAATGGGAATGGGTTTAGTGTTGCTTACAGTTTTCATGGCTGTGATGTCTTCTACAAGGGTCTCTGCTCAGTCGAGTTGCACAACCGCGTTGATCAGCATGTCGCCGTGTCTCAACTACATAACCGGAAACTCCACATCTCCTTCTCAGCAATGCTGTAGTCAGTTGGCTAACGTTGTCCAGTCTTCTCCTGACTGTTTGTGTCAAGTCCTCAACGGTGGAGGCTCTCAGCTTGGGCTCAACGTTAACCAAACACAGGCTCTTGCTTTGCCAAGGGCTTGTAATGTTCAGACTCCTCCTGTCAGTCGCTGTAACAACGGTAAGAATTTTCAAAACAATCGGTTTATGAAGATTGTTCCAATCCCCAAATCTTGTGAATCTTACGCGTTATTACATTTTGCAGGTGGTGGCTCTACTGCTGACTCTCCTGCAGATTCACCAAACTCTTCAGGTAAATGACTTTAAAAAGATGTAAGGAAGAAACACCAATCTCATTTTTTTCTTTGTTATCTAATGCATCCATGTTGGGAATTTATTGTAGGACCAGGAAATGGATCGAAAACCGTACCAGTAGGGGAAGGAGACAGACCATCGTCTGATGGAAGCTCTATCAAGTTCTCATTTCCTCTTCTTGCCTTCCTCTCTGCGGCTTCCTACATCGCAATCTTCTTGAAATACTGATTTTCACTATCCATGTTTCTCCTGAAACCGATGAAGCTTTCGTGCCACTCAGATTGCATTCTTTATTTTTCCCTATTTATTCACACTTCGTTGTTATTTTGTGTGATGTATTTTATCCTCTATGAATCCCTACTCTCCGGGTGATATTGGTTTGTAGCAACGGAGAGCATGTTGGATCTCTTTACCTTTTATAATAAACATTATTTTCCAAAACACAAATTGGACACCAGAACATTGGCTCTCTCAATAAATATCGGTTAGATGGTAGCAATCTAAATGTTTTGGGTTCAAAATTCAAGAGCCGGAGATAGGTGATAGAAAAAGATATCCCAAAGGAACGAAGAACCTGTTTCAACTTCGCATGAAATAGAACATCCTATAGAATATGACAGACTTTAGGCGGCAAGCAACACTCTATCGTTCAGTATGGAACATGGAACCTAATGCGAAATAAACTTATAAAGTTAGATATCAGAAGAACCAACCTTCACCCAACAGAAGAGGGCAGGTATCCACATGGGAACCTTGCATACATACTGTTCACAGAACAAAAAGCAAGAAGCCTGATGAGTTAAAATGAAATAAAGGGTACAAGAGAGAATTTGAAATCGATACTTCATCTCTCTTCATGAACAGGAGCAAAAACATGTGAAATAATGCAGTACATTTGGTCCCATACCTCAAGGTAATAAAGTAATCGTATTCACTCGAAAATCAGTTGACAAGAACCCTGGATTGATCATTGGAGTATGACAGTCTTCACTGCTCAAGCTAAATGGAAGTTAGAAACTTCCTCACCACAATTAGAGCTGAAGAGAACTTACTTAGAAATGGCTAGTCTTCTTGAAACATCATCTGTAGAAATTCAACCTGTAACTGCAACAAGATGAGAAGAAAATGACCACGAGGCTTCTGTTTCTCTACATATTACGCCCGTTTACAATTCTTTGTAAACGTATGCCCCGTTTACTAGCAATAAAGTTTCAAGTCTCTGAATCTTGTGAATGCTTTGAAAACTTTATGCATTGCAGGCTCTCTGCCATTCGCTAAGCATTGAATGCTTGTAAAAGAATGGAGAAGCAGCAAATCTTAGCAATAAGACATTATACGTCAAAAAAAAAAAAATCATCTTAATTCAAATCAACCAAGAGCCGTGGAGCAAAGCTAATGAACAATTTATAACTTCCCATTAATAAGAAAACAGCCATATTGCACAACAACCATGTTCACTATGTTATCTTGCTAATGTTACAGAAAGTATAAAGGTTATCAGCTGAGGGGAAAAAAAGAAGGAAAGTTGATACATAAAATAATTTTCTACAACTATTAGATACTAAGAATGTGACCGAGATCGCACAAACTCCTCGAGTTTTTCCCAGACTTCTAATGCAGCAGCCCGGTCTTGATGCCGCTTATTCTTGCTAATCTGAGAAGTTCAGAACACACAGGAGAAGTTCCTAGGTTCAGTAATTTTAACATAACAGCAGATAAAAGAGGTGTGTTAGATTTCTCACCGAGATGATCTTTACATTCCACTGCTTCACCGTCTTGGCTGATTCAATACTATCATCTTCAAACCGCAAGAAGAACCCAATGACTGCAAACAATAGGGAAAATAAAATTAAAAAAAATTCTAGCTCTAACTACAAACCAAACCACACGAGATATAACCCAAGTAGCAGATTCTTCCACCCATTCAAATTCTAATCCAAAGAAGACCAAAAGATTTGAATCTCAGCGTCTAATGCTCCTAGAATCATTTTTGCTTCTTTATAACAAAAAAGGGATTTTTTTTTGCTTACTCTTGTTGAATATCTCAACATGGTCCTTGAAAGGCCAATCCTTGAACTGCCAATCCTTCCCCAATACGAAAACCGCAACAACACGGTCCCAATCATCAGGTTTCAAAGCAGATGGCTTGTCCCTAACTTCATAAGCAGTCACAACTCTCTCTCTGTCTCTACTAAACTTCTTCTGTACCGTAATACAATCTGGCTTTAGCCCTTTCATCTGCTTTGCCTTAACATCATTCGGTATATAAACTCCATCTTCCAGAAACTCTTTGACATTGTATATAGTGATCAGTGTTTGGAACGCACTCGGCACAAGAATTATCGGCACACCTTCTCCTATCTTCCCTGCCTTAAAATGAAGCTTAGATTTAGGATTTGCGTCATACCCAGAATCATCTCCGCCTCCACTAAACCCTACGATGCCTCTCTCTTCTGCACCCATTAACCTACTCTTTGCAACCAATCCGTCTTTCCTCTGATGAGACTCAATCCTCTGTCTCTCTTCTTCCCTCTTCGTCGAATTCACCAACACGCTGTAGAAATCCCTGTTCTTGCACTGAAGAATCGCGTCTCGGCTCTTCAATGGCCTCTCGTTGGACCGAATCAGCATAATGTAGCCCACATCCTCGCCGGATTTACCAAAATCCTCGACCTCCATGTCATCGATCGCGCTTTCTCTGGAAACAAAAGCGGAGTTATCCTGATCCGGTCGATACTCTTCGTTCTGCTTCTGGCTCTGCGCGTTCTGCTGCTGGAGCAAGAGATAATCAATCGAATCGGAAGAAGCTACTCTTCCGGTGAGGTAATCGAGGAGAGGTTTCCGATCCGGTAAAGTCACCGCCGGAACAGCGTTTTTGACGGTGGATTGCATATACTCTCCGGGTTTCAGATGCTGATTCTTCACATAGTGCACTAAAGCCTCCAGAGTGTAGAGAGTCCCACCTTTCGACCTGTAAGCCGTCTCCGTCGCGCACGGAAACGAATACTCCGACCCGAATCGGTAATTAGCCCCGACCCGCTCGATTTTATCCAAGTCTCCCCGCGTCGTGAAACTCTTCAGCACCGATAACGGATCCATAGTTTCAGAGAGAGAGATGGATTCTGATTTCGATCTTAGGGTTTATGCTACGAAGCTCACACAGATTCTTGAAGAAGAAGAGAGTAAGAGATGAGAGTGAAATCTCCAAAGAGGCAATAATAAAGGGTAAATTTGTAAGTTTACATCAGTCGCGGGGATCGAATCCGACAAGATAGGCCCAAACAACTAATGGGCTTTTAAGCCTGATAGAAGCATCCCTTCAATCTTCTGGTATATATCATCAAATCATTCAAGATTTTTTTATAAAATTGGTTACAATACAGTTTACAAATTTTTATAACCATGGTGGAATCACCAAAAATCATCCTCCGGTCGTTTAATCTCTCAGACGCCGAAGACGTCCTTAAATGGGCCGGTGACGATGACGTCACGCGTTACCTCCGTTGGGACTCCGTTAAAAGCGTAGAAGAAGCCCAACAACACATCCTCCAAAAGGCCATACCACATCCATGGCGCCGTTCCATCTCTCTCCTCTACGACGGTCGTTCGATCGGTTGCGTCTCCGTCAGGCCCGATCCCGGCGATGGTATGTGCCGGGCCAACCTCGGATACGCTGTCGCTAAAGAGTTTTGGGGGCGGGGGATAGCCACGGCGGCGGTGAGGGCGGCGGTGGAACAAGCTTTCGAGGTTTTTCCGGCGGTGGTGAGGCTACAAGCGGTGGTGGAGGTGGAGAACAAAGCGTCTCAGAAGGTTTTGGAGAAGGCTGGGTTTCAAAAAGAGGGTTTGCTTAAAAAGTATGGTCTTTGCAAAGGAGTGGTTAGAGATATGTTTTTGTATAGTTTTGTTAAGGATGATTGTTGATATTTAATTAAGGGGAAAATAAGTACGTAACTAAATACTATCCGGTTTTTACCGAAATGATACAAAAGCAAATGTTTGGTTTGCAAAGAAAAAGATGTTTACGGCAACGAGTTATATGGTGTCTTTTGTCTCCATGTTCTTATCATGTCATATGAAGAGAAAAATCACCATAGATCATAATTCATATGGTTTAAGTCGTGCCATATGAATTATGATCTATGGTGACTTTTCTCGTCCTTCAATTTTTTTCTTGTTCATTTGCCTCCGTGAAAATTAAGACTGAAGAAACTATGGTTTTGTCCATAATTCGGGGAAAACAAAAATATTACCGGTGGTTTTGTCCATAAGCCACCACATAACATATTAAGTTAAATTTTTACGGTAGCTAGTACCAAATCAATCAAAGCCAATGTGTTTACAAAGAATATATAGATCGAGTTCTATTTCTGCCGAGCAACAACACATTTTTGTTAATATGCATAATATTAGAAAAGGGATTACGTACTTTGCCACATAAAGTCTAGTAGGAATTGTTCTTATAAAATAAGTATTCTAGCCTGTTGTCACCGGAGGTCTAGTATGTTGTTCCAACCGATTAATATTTCTTAATAGTGTAACTGACCGAAAATATATTTTTACAGTTCTAAGTTTTTTCCTTCTCTGTATCTACACAAATGCGTCAATGGCATGGCGGCATCTATTACAGAATAGAAAATATTCGGCATCTATACTATTAAAACAATAGCACTTTTAGAATCTGTTTTCAAAAACTCTTTATTTTAAAAATAAACTGAACATGTTGACAAACATTTATTAAATTTATTATAAACTTAAAAATTACAAATTAAATATATTTGAATTAATAACACTTAAATTAATTCTTATTACTCATTTCATATTTTATATATTACAAAAACAAATTATCTCGTGCGAAAACGCGGATTTAAAATCTAGTTATATATTAATTTCGGATGAATTATATAGTTTTACATTAAAAATTATTATATTTAGAACGTCATAGTCGGTCCATATGTTTAAATATTTAGGAAGTAGTAATGCAAAAAGAAAAGAAAGAAAAGAGAGAGAGAGAGTGAAAGTCTTTGAGAAGTATCAAGGAGCACGCATGCGTCTTGAACAGAAGTCATGCATAGTGTCGTCAAAATTATATGTTTTACATTTCTTGTCCTATCAATCTTAAATGTGTCAACTTCATATTCAACTACTTTCATTTATATACTTATTATTATGTTAAAAAATTCATCTACATAGACCATCCTTAAACCTTGCATAAACTCGAATTGTTTTTGACATGTGCCGATGTGCGTTTGCTAAAAAATTGTTGACACGAGGTTTGAATTAAGCTATCAATCCGTGATAGTTTTCATAGTTTTAGCCTTTTAGGAGATTAATATTTGTGTACTTAGTCTTGTTCTGTTTATTTTTAAATGTTCTATTAATGATTCAGTTAGCATGAGAAATGAAAATTAAAGTTGTTACTTGTTAGTTAGTTCTAACTTGTACTCAATAATACTCCCTCCCTTTTTTTATAAATGATGTTTTAGAGAAAAAATTGTGTTCTCAATTACACGATGTTTTCAACTTTTAATGTAAAATTAATTAGTTTTTTTTATTGTTTTTACCGTTTGTATTCTGCATATTATTTTATTATTGGTTAAATTGTATTTAAATTGATAATAAATAATATTTTAATATAAAAAAAACAAAAATTAAATAATTTATTTGTGCAAAAAATTTAAACATCATTTTATAAAACAACAGAGAGTGTAGTAGTATATATTCAAGAATTTATTGGAAATTGTAGAATGGTCTTATTTTATTATTTATTCAGATTTTCTATCCGATTATTGATTAGTCAATTTCCTTGATTTGTGCTTGTCATTTCAAAACAAACTCCCATGTTGATTTGAATAAAATATCAAAAGAGACATCAGAACACCGATACTGAATTGCTGATAGACACATCACACATGCGAACACATGAGTTACACATCACAACTTTGATTGTGTGACGAACACACTTGTTTTTGTTTTAAATTCTAATAGATTTGAATAAATTGGGACCAAGTAACCCAGCATAAACCACCTCTCAATTGCAATAATATTGGGCCTATTTGGCGTAATTCTTATACATCCAAAGAGAGTTAATTAACGAGTAAGTCCAAAATCTTAATTGCAAATTGTAGGGGTGGGCGTTCGGATTCTCGGATCGGGTTCGGGTCGGATATTTCGGGTTTTGGGTATTTTGGGTTTAGAGATTTAAGTAACGATCGGATATTTTAAAAATTCGGATCGGGTTCGATTCGGGTTCGGATCGGATCGGATATTTTTTAAAGATCTGAAATTTTTTGGATATGTTCGGATCCATATCTGAAAGTATCCAAAAATATCCACAATACCCGAAATCCGAGACAAAACACAACAACATGAATATTCATTTCAATAAAATCAATATACTTTCAAACCAAAAATATCCAAAATATCTGAAAAATCCAGAAAAAAACAAAATATATGTATTCAATATACCCATAATATCAAAAATATACCTAAAATACCCGAAATATCCAAAAAATAATTAATATATTCGAGTTTATAGTTATAATTTTAGGTATTTGGGTTATATCAAATCTAAATATAATTAATATATTTGGGTATATAATTACACTTCAGGTATTTCGGATATCCATTCGGTTTTCGGTTCTGTTCATCGGGTATAGGAATTTAGGATCTGATCGGGTATTTTAAAAATTCGGTTTAGATTTGGTTCGGATATTTTCGGTTCAATACCGATTCAAATTTTCGGATCCCGATTTTTTTCCTAGCCCTAGCAAATTGTATTCGTCGTGTGGTCACGCCTCTTCCATAACCATTATTACCTCTCTTATTTAAATTTTTTAACTTATTTAACTTTCTGTGTAAAAGATAGATGATGCGACAGGAAGCAGTGAATGCTGATGTGAGCTTATGTGGTCCCCCATTTAGTCCACGTGGAGGCAATTTTTAGTGTTTTCATAGGGTTATTGTTGGGACTCATCTATAATTCTTAAAACGAGTGGGCCCCTTTTTCTGACAGCAACAGAGAGATTAGATTCTGATCTCACGGACGGTCACGATGATATGATGGATTGTGTTCACGAGCCATGACACGACTCATGATGCTTCATTAGTTCTCTACTGTAACTTCATACTATTTTTTGTCAAATTGATGATTATCAAGATTTGCAAAAAAAAATCACTGCTTAAAGCCATTCATGATTTCTTGTCCCTCAAGTTTGATTGGTAATTCAGTTATTTTATTAATTATTTTCCATTAAGTTATATAATGGAGAACACAGCATGTATACAAGTAACAGTAATCAAATCCGTAAAGATAATGGAGTATTAATTTATTAATTTTAAGTTGTAGTCATCTCTTACATGGTTTCAAAAAAGTTGATGGAATCACTAAACGCGTCCGACATAATATTAGATTGCAGATTTGATTGGAAACATTTACCAATTAGATAATAAAAAAAATTAAAAATGCAAATGGTTCACACATTAAAAAATAAAAAATTAAGTGAAATTAATTATTCTTTTAAATTTCTCTAAAAATTTACCATTAACGCTTTTATAATTTGCTTTTTAGGATTCAAGAGAACACCTACAGTTGAGAATTTGTTTACCTACACCGCTTGAACACAAACAGTTTCCGGTTTAGCAATTGGGGTGTCATCAACACCAATTGTCATCTCTTGCATACGTTGACGGATATTATCACTCATTTTGGAGATGAGATTTCAGAAACGACTAGAGAAGAAGCGAACGCGGTTGTTTATATAGAAGGAGATCCATGGGGGTTTTGGGAGTTGTTTCAGGGATAGAAACAAAAACCGCCAGAGACTACCCTCAACGGACAAAACCGACACTGTTGACCCAGAAAAATCGGGAGAAAATTGCCGGACAAACGTTATATGAAAAGAGAAAATCGCCGGACAAACGCTCTCCAAAAAGAAAAAAAAGCAGTTACTCATATCGCCTTTCGAATCGTCTCAAGAGAGAAAAGCCATGATTCTTCCTTTTTTCTATTTATTATTATTCGATTCATTTTTTTTACTCGCCATTATTTGCATCCTACAACAGCCGAATAGAATGGAACAAAACGTTAAAACGGACAAATGAATTAAACGATTGAAACATGGGGCTAAAAGATGAAACGTAAAAACAAGCACCTATTTCACATAAGATAATGGAGGCATGTCGGGTGTTTTACAACTGTCCATTTATCAAATGGGTAGTTGTATTTTTACAATTTTCATAATTGTTTTTATATTGAAATATATATATATATATATATATATAGATATATATTTTTTTAAATGACGTTTCTTGAAAGTGAGATATAAATATAGATATCCATGCAGTATGTAAAAGTTAAGGTCTAAAATAATGTCAATAATTTGTCGTTTTATACATAGCAAATGTGTGATAATTAAACTGAATTATTTATCAGTGTGTATAATGTCCACCCAAAGAGACTAGCCAGCGATGAAAGCAAAAGAGATCAGTTAAGATTGTGAAATATATTCGTACGTATGATCGTATCTCATTCCATTCCGATGCTGAGTGACCAAGTCCACCCCACACTCCCATGCTCCTAACAATATTATCATCATCACCAAAACGTACCATATACAAATCATTACACGAGAAATATCATGATCTTAGACTATTTTATTCATAAAGAGAACCCAAAAGTTCTCGTAAGTCGTAATCATCATCTCGATTTGTCTCCCGTTGAGAAAACTACTTGCGTGTTTCTGTATATGAGTATCTTAGCTCCCTCTTTCTGTTTTACAGTTTGGAATTTAAATTTTGCTAAAACTTAGTAAATCTCTTAGGTTATGAAAACTCATATTTTATAATAATGAAAATTTTGCTCAAAATATATTCGAAATTCTGTTATATTTTTCACTATAATTTATTATATTTAATTTGAATATATTTCAAAACAAAAGTTAAAAAATATTTTACGAATTCTATAAAAAGTTTGACACAATATTTTTTTTAAAAGAATTCGTAGACTAACCACAAAAACCAGAGTCATTAAACGGTGCATATTAGAGTTATGTTTTCAAGATTATAGATTTTTACGGGTTAGCCCGAATAATATTTTAGTTCACTGCAAAACGGGCTAAATAGACAAATTATTACGAATTGACAGTTTTATCTATAATTATTAGTTAGTCATATTGTAAAATTCAGATAAAAACAATTTTTCTTATATTTCAAAACAATATTTTTTTTAAAAAAATTACCTCGCGCTAATTATAGCGCGGGTTAAATCCTAGTTTGGTTTTAAAGCCAAATCAAGGTTCGAATTGACCATGACCGTGCGAACGTAAGAAGAAACGAGATATGTAATGGTATAACCAATTAGGTGGAAAAAAACTTGGTTTAACTGAAAACCCGCATGATTATAGTCATCAAACTTGAGAAATTATGGAAAGATTGAACCTAATATCGCCATTATGCATAATTGTATGATTGGTAATACCTAGGGGTAATGATAAGTGTATATTTTGCATGTTTTTAAGGTTTAGTTTCATAGGTTTTTAGTTCCAATTTGTATGGTTTTGAGATATTTTCATGCATTTATGTCCAACTTGAGTCTCAATGCATTTTAGATGTCCTAGGTTGTCTTTGCATTTTTTTTGGCTTGTTTGAGCCATTTTCAGGTGTTCTTGGAGTCATAGGAGTTGGAGGAGTGAGGATAGCCATCAAAAAAATGTCATTGCGGAAAACAGAGATGCATGATCAGGTTGAGACGTCAGAAGTTTGGCATTGGATGAAGAATTTTCCACCGATGGATTGAGCTCATATTTTAACACAAGCTATATCAATAGATTAGATTTCATTTGAAAGTTGTTTGAGGCCATTCCAACGGTGCGATCAAAAGTTATGCCGATTTTCGTGATGACGGTCCAGTCTGGCGAGCAAGAGGAGCGAGTGGAGAAACAAGCCAGATCGATCGATCCACAAACTTGGATTGATCGATCCCAAACAACGAAGATTTCCCAGACCGACCTACAATGCCAGATCGATCGATTTCATGTTTTTGGGGGATTGATCCTCTGGATCGATCGATCCCCTACTTTTGACCATTTTTTGGGCCGAAACCACCCGAAGTGCTCTAAAGATGACTCAGAAGAACGGTTTCCATTCGGATTTAGCTTCAGCGGTCTTCATGAAAGTTGTAGATATTTGAGTTAGCTTTCCAATGGAGGTGGTTTCAAGTCATTATGAGCAGTGGCCGAGAGTTATGGCGGATGTAGTGAAGACGTATCAAACCGAAAACTAGTCTCCTGAAACAGTGTAAGAACGTCTTTTTCTCTACTTTACCTAACTTTTGGTGACTTTGGACGCCCAAAGCTGTATAATTATTGGTCTTTGGACCAGATCTAAGAACCTTTTATCACTTTTAACAAAAACTCTAGAGAGAAAACCTTGTTCTTGATTTGAAGATTTGTAATCCTAAGAAGATCTAGTGAAGTTTTCTTGAATCCTCTTCTACTTTTCTTCTTATTTTGCTTATGGCTTTCATTTGTACGGTTTATATTTGTGATTTAGCTATGTGTGAGTAGTTCTTTTAGGATTCTTGGGTAAGGTAGATTAAGGTGATTCTAGGTTTGTTCTTGATGTTTAAGAGCTAGATTACTTGAAATCCTTTCTCATTAAGTGTTCTTAATGCTAGATTAGTCTTGACAAAGTTGATCTAGAACCTAGGGAATCCCGTCACCCGAAAGGTGTTCTTAGGAGATTCTTGAACGAACTTATTGAGTGTTTTTCATATCTTAGCCAACGGAAAATTGATGTCTAGGGTGAATTGTGGTTAATTAGACTTGTGCTTATTGCTTGTTAGTCATAGAATTGCGAACGGAAGTTTATGACGATTGATGACTAAGATAGGGGTTAATACCATGGACGTGGATTAATATTTAGTAGTGTTCTAAGGCCTAATGAGATATTTAGTAGAATGTTTGAGCATCTTGAGTAGATTAAAGAATTACCCGAGTCAATTACTTTACCCGAGAATTCGTTTATTTAAATTTGCTAATTAACGTTTAAGTTTGTCACTTGTTTATTTCTCTGTTGCTGTATGTTTCACTTTTTCGATAAAAACTCAACCCCAATTATTTGCTTAGATTAGATAACATCATGTATTCTTAGTGCGTCCTTCTTATTTCTCTGTGGATTCGATCCCAAAGTGCTACAATGACATGCCATTAGATTGAAACATTGTGCACAACGGGTAATTGTGCGGACCGCAAAAAATCCAACTATCAGGTAACCTACTTGTAAGATTGACCCTAATCTCATCCCTACTTTTAGATGAAAAATGAAATAGAATAACTGAAAACTAAGGCTAATTGTCTATAACCTATATCAGTTATAGACAATTTACGTAATCAACAAATAATTGAAAACTCAAGCTAAGAAGAAATAATATGAAAGATGTAAACAACTTTGGAAATTCTGATTTGAAAAGGTTTAGTATATATAGAGTGAATTTCTAATCAAAATACGAAAAGTTGATACTTATCATAGTTTTATATAATCCCTTTAACCATTTCTGATATTCCATTGATGGATTTTTATTTATTTTTAAATGGATTAGTCGTAAGTCGTAACTCGTACGATATGCAAGTTAATAAGAAGTATGCAACACGAGAATTTTCGACTTCTTTTTATTAATAAAATTCTAAAGTTCCTTTCCCAACAATAAACACAAAAGAATATGGAAAGAAAACTAAAAGAAAAAATCCAAAACAAAATGAAAAACAAAAAAAAAAAGACGAGAGGGTCAGTAGAAAACGACGTGAGTGGTTCCTTGGCACACCGAAAAGCAAAATCATAATAAAAGAATAAAAGACAAAACAATAAAAATAAAATAATTTAAGCAAATGAAACGAATTTGGGAAGTTCCACTGCTGAAGTTAAAGCTTTGAGTGGTTTTCTTCTAAGTTTCTTCACCCACTGATTTCCATCGTACCTGATCTCTCTCTCTCTACCTATTATATATTCGTATACACAGACGTAATTATACAAATTAAAGACAGATATATACTTGTAAGTGGGTGTGTGTGTGTCTTTACTCTTTAGTGCTCTGTTTCTGCTATGCAACTTCATGGCGATTTTTGAGGGTTTTTAGATATGGAAGAGAATCAGTGGGGCTGTTCCAGGTCATCGAAACTATAACCCACTAACCCCCAAAACATTAAAAAGCAAAAGCAAACAAAAACAAACGGATCAATTTCTCTCTTTTTTTTTTTTTTTTTTGTCTTTCCTGTTTTTGTTTGTTTCTTCTTTCTCCATTCTCTAGTAGAACGTTTTATGTTACATTGAGGAAGAAAGTGCGAGAAAGTCGGGAGTAAAAAAATCTATTTTTTTACTTTGGTTTTATAAGTAAAGCTCTCATCTTTTCAGTTACTTTCATTTCTTTTCTCTACTTTCTCTTTGTGGACACTTCAGTTTTCTCAAATCATGGAGGCAACAGAATTGCATCAATCTTATTTTCTTTGAGAATTTTCACAATCCTGAAACTTTCTTCTGATCGTTGAGGTTAGTTCTTCAGAATATATTCTCTCTTTTTACTTCCCGATTTTGCGATTTGAGTTTAAAAGTTGTGATTTTTTTTTTTTTTTTTTGCGTAATTGAGCAGTGAATTATGCTGAAGAAGAGATCGAGAAGCAAACAAGCTTTAATGGCGGATACGAACCAGAAACAGAGCAAACCGACGCCGTTTCCACGGCTCTTCACAGCTTTCAGCAGCTTCAAAAGCTTCACTGACAACGACGCCGTCGCGAGCCCAACCTCGATTCTCGACACAAAACCTTTCTCTGTTTTGAAAAACCCTTTCGGATCCGACAACCCGAAAACCCACGAACCCGAGATCCGGCTCAAGCCCGAGCCCAAAAGAATCGGACTCGCCATTGTCGATTCTCTCGTCCAAGAAGAAAACACAGAACCCGGATTCTCCAGACCAAGATCCGGGACAATTCTATTCGGGTCACAGCTTCGGATCCGGGTCCCGGACTCTCCACGATCCTCGTCGGATTTTGGGATCAAAACGAGGAATTCTCCGCTTTCCCCTTCGCCGGAAGAGACGAGGAAAACGGTTCCCGGGTCGGGTCTTGGGTCGCCCCGAATCTTCACGGGCTATTTCTCGACCAGCGATATGGAGTTATCGGAGGATTACACGTGCGTGACGTGTCACGGGCCTAACCCGAGAACGATCCATATATTCGATAACTGTATCGTTGAGAGCCAACCCGGCGTCGTTTTCTTTCGGAGCTCCGACCCGGTAAACGAATCGGATTATTTCCCACCCGACAGCTTTCTCAGCACCTGTTGTAACTGTAAGAAGAATCTTGGACCTCGTGATGACATTTTCATGTACAGGTAATTCATATTTACACTTCGATTTTACATAACAACGAATTTAAACTATATGATATATTTGTAATTTAATTTTGAATCGCTAATTAACAATTTGTGGTGACTTAATTAATTTGTAGGGGAGATAGAGCCTTCTGTAGCAGCGAATGCAGGTCTTTGGAGATGATGTCGGAAGAAAATGACATTTAATGAAATAAGCTTATTGAGATTTAAAAAAAAAGTATTATGATGATAATGACTAAAATAAATAAGAAATTGTAGTATTAAGAAAATGAAAATGTTAGGTATAACTTTTTGTTTAGTTGTTTTTTTTTTTGCTCGGGGCAGAGTTGGTATTTGTATCTATGTGTATTTTGTGTCTAAATGCATAATCATATACATGATCATCTTTTGCTTTAATCGTTACTTTAAATCTGTAATAATAGAGAACGGAATAATTAATGCAGCAATTCCATTTGGTATATGTTCAAGACAGAAATGTAAACAGCTCTCCTTAGAAATTATGTTTTAAACCCTATGTAGATCTTTTTTAGGCTCAACACAAACATTTGATAATAGTTGTGGCAAATATATAGATTACGAAACGTTAAATTATTTCTTCCAAATATAGAACTAGTTTCATTTGTAGTTGTACGTATGAATTTTTTTACTATTTCTTTTGTTGACAATAGATAAAATATCTATTTTTACTTTAATTAACTATATTTTGTTAGGTTGATAATATACTAGAAATCAAAATTCAAGATGTTAAAGACAAGCAAAAATGTGATAGCCCAATGGTTTAGTGCAAAGAGTTATTTTTTTTTGTATCCCGAATTTAACTTTTATTGGAAGGAATGACTAACGTCATGTCAACAAGATATTAAAATTACTTATAAAGTCCAGTCCCGGCTTACGGACTGATTTGTTAAAAAACATTCCAAGTTTTAAGAAAACTAGAAATGTTCGTATTTCAATAGTGTTTTTCACGGTTCGATTCCTTGGCTGACATAATTTTTTTTTTTTCTTTCACTCAAAACGACGTCGTATTGTTTTACCGTTCCAACAAAAATTCCACCGTGGCAGCTGACTCATCTCCGTTAATGGTTTAACGGGATTGATTGACGGAATTCGGGTCAATGCATGTTTCGGCCAAAAAAAAAAGAAAATATGTGTATGAATATTCAAATTTTTAAAAGTATGTGTCTGATTTAGCACAAATAAATTATCCGGACACTAATCGGTACCATTGGTCTAGGTTCAGGCAGGAATTAGCATTTCTCCAGTGTTTTTCACTGCAAATTAAACGAATAAACATGTAGTTATAACAATGTATACATATATATATATATATATACTACACACAACCAAATTTTTATATTAGCATGAGTAAAGAACCCCTTACAGGTACACCAAATGTAAAGTACAACATATTAATAATCAATAAGAAAACTAATTGTCGTCAAAGCATACGGGTTTGTGTAATCAACCAAACCAAAACACACCACAACCGAAACAACTCGTTACAACAAGAGTATATAGAGATACATCAAACACATGAAGTGATTAATTAAGGACTCAATGTAGCTATAGAAGGTGGTGGAGAGAAGAACGGAATGGATGGAAAATTAGTCGGAAGAGAAGGGATTGTTGTCGGAAATGAAGGCAAAGTTGGCATTGGGATTGGCGGGATTGAAGAGGGAATTGTGGGAAGACTTGGTTGTGGCAATGTTGATGGCAATGGAGGTAGTCCCATTGTTGGGATAGGAAAATTTGGAATTTGAGGAAGAGGTGGTTGCTGGAGAAGGTGGCGTGAGGCCGAGCAAGTACTGTTGATCACAATAGAGGAAGAGAGACTCACTAAGAAAGCAATGAGAAAGAGCTTGGATGATGTCATTTTGGGTGTGTGAATGAATCTTTAATTATGGGTAAGCCACTCTCTAATTTCTTCTTCACTTTATTGCTATGTGTTTATGAGAAATTCAATGATATGTTGTTGCGTTTATATAGTGGCAAGAGTTTATATGGATTACAACGAATTTTCGTATAATTTTTTTTTGTATGATTTTAGGTAGGTGTATTTACGTTATTTTTGTGGTTGGTTTGAGCCTTTGTTAGTTCAACTTCATGTATTTTTTTCAGATTATTTTGACAATTCATGGATCTTAATTAAAGTTAGTTCAACAATTAAAACCCTCCACAACTCTAATATATGTGGTACCTAACCAAATTTGGTTTGTGACAAATAGAATACATATCTATAGATATATATGTATGTTTATTTATTTATTGGGTGACTATGAAAAAATAGTAAAGACAAAGTATCCAACCATATTAAACACATAACTAAAAACATTTGCATAGATGCATCAAATTAGCTAACACAAATTGGTACCAATACTTGGTTAGTGAGATTTCAGTAATATATTTGAAATTTCTATTTCATTTTCACAAAAGATAACAAAAATACAATTTCTATCAAATATAAAATTAAATAAACTCCAAATCATCAAATAAAACAAAAAGAGTATTAATTGATTATTAGTTTTATACAAACAAATGTTATTCTTACTCAATTTAAGACCATTGTCATGATACTAATTCCCATTCAAATTTTTAAATTTCATGATATGTGATTAAAATCTTAATTTTCATTCACATTACACCATTTACCACAATTAATATTTGAATAATAATTGTGTTTCTTTTTTGAAGTTGAATTCACAACATGTAATTAGGGACAATTCGCGGTTTACTAATACACAAAATGGGATTGTGCAGCTAGTTAATGGTATATGTTGGAGGTGGGCTGCGCACCCCTTTTAAAGCCATTCTCAAATCCAGATCGGCCCACCAAACGATCGGTCCATTAGAAGATCGGCCCATTTCGTGAAGCCCGTCGAGCGATAAGGCCCATCTCGCGACCGCATCCTTTAAGCAAATTGTCCACTCCAATCGTGCGACATGTCCAATCCATACGTACGAACTGTCCACTCCGATCGTGCGACATGTCCAATCCATACGTACGACCTCTCCAATTCATACATACGATATGTCCGCTCCGATCGTGCGACATGTCCACTCCGTACATGCGGTTTAAAATATTTGTAATCCACCGTCTTAATCTTCCTATAAATTGTGATGTACCCCCATTATGAACGGGATCCATATTTGGTCAAAAAAGCTATGAAACAGTAATCCCTTTAAGTTACACCGACCTTAGATCTACTCACATCTCGTTTAGATTACCGAACTCAAATATTTTTTTGTAGTTCGTTGTCTAACCGATCTATTTCCTCCTTGTAATTGCCGAACCACAACTTTATATATAAACGAAAATCTCCTAATTTCTCTTTTTCAGATTTTACCGATTTACCCCATGCATGTTACATAAGGGATAGAATATAGATATAGTAATCGTGGGGATAGATTCTTGCCTCGATATCGTACCATAAACACCATGAACCCCTAAAGCAAATGGCGACACCTGCATGATACAATGACAACAAGTCATTAAATATTTATTTTGAGATTTTGCAAATTTTTGTTATCATACTTTCGTGCTTGTTTTGAGATTAATTTTGCAAATTCATTTGAGCGATTAAAAAGGAATTTAACATGAGATTTGATTCAGTATATGTGTGAATACAGTAAAATCTAGTAAATACTTCGTCAAAGACCAAGATAAAAGCAAGAGAACATATTTGATACTAAGGGGGAGATTATAAAAATAAAGGGGAATGTGTTGAAACTTGAAAAGGGAAGAGGATTAATTCAAGAAAAATGCATTTGAGGAACTAAAGCTTGAACAAGATAGATTTGTACGTATGTATTTGAGAAAGGAAAGCATGCGAGGTTTGGCCCGATCCGTCTTAATTATAACAAGCCAACCATGAAATTCGATTAGGGTATGGTATCAAGCATTGTCAAACTCGTTTGACGAGATTTGTCTTACTTAGAAAATTTTAAAGGGTCAAGCTTAACTTTCGACCAAAAAAAAAAGGGTCAAGCTTAACTATCTCTCGTTGATATTTTTTTTTGTTTCGCTTGATTAATTCACAAGAGTTGGCGAAAAAAAAACAAAAAATATGCTAATCCAAGTAAAACTATATTTTGTAAGGCGAAATTCCTCAGCATTCAAATTAATTATTTAGACTCATAATTACCGCGAACATAAAATTTCCCCACATTTTATCGGAATTAGATTAGTATCCGTTCTACCTACAGTTTTTGTTCATACATTGTTTTTTCCTTTTTCGACAATTTGTTTTTATATGGTTCATAACTAACTTATTGTATCTATATGGTAAATACAAATCATTTTATTTACTCTTTTTTGTCATTCACCACAGATTAATATCTATACTATTAAAAAGGAGACACAATTGTGTGCAAACAAGGAAAAATTCATTTAAAACTATTCTATTTCTAGATAAGTACTATTTTTTTCAGGAATAAGATGTATTTTTTATATTCACGTTCCAAACAGAATATTTAAACCTGTTGCCAAACAGAATATTTTAAAAATACTAACATTAATAATATTTGGTTTTTTTTATCTTACTTTCCGATTCCGGTTCTTCATATTTATGATTCATTCTTTCAGAGTCAAACCCAATACAAACAATCCAACCATTACGAAATTGAACCATATTTTTGGTTTTCTGGGTTATAATATGGTTTGTTGATTCCGTTCAAAGACAATGCTCCAATCATCATGTTCGTATATGACTCCAAGACACCTTGGCATCTCCCATATTAGTGTTTGGTTCTGAACACTAATCTGTTAGTAACTATGGGGTAGTGTCCTGAATGTCCTGCTTCCTTATGTCAAGAACATATCAAATTGTTTTGGTTTATCAAATTTCATACCTGCAATTAGACATCAATTAGTATACCAAACCGGTAAATGTCGCATACCATATAAACATGTCACACCAAATATTTAATTATTTACTATTTTTCAAATTGGAAATGCCAAATCTCCTTATTTTCAAAAACGTTTTTTTTTAGCCTTATGCAAATCTTAAAAAATCTCTACAAACCAATCATGGAAAAGATATTGTAGCAGTCATGGAGATTTGGTATGAAACGATTTCGAAAATCAAAATTTATCTCCAAAACATTTAAAATAATTAAAACTTTTTTGAAACGTTTTCCTCCTAATAATGATTGCATTAACTAAAACTTTTTTTAAAAATTATCTCCAAAACATCTAGCTCTATGTGGCTATATCCAGGGTCACATCTAAAAAGAGATTAAATTTTTTAATTGTAGACAAAGAAGGGAAGCCAGAGAAGAAAACGATGAATGTGGTTTTCAAGCAGGTTTTTAAAAACCTCTAATTCAGATGAAGATGATGAAGACATCAAGAGTTACATGGTAAAACTCTTGACACTTCAATTTTATCTTTTACATATTCATCTGCTATTTTAACTAGAAAATACTTATTCTGGTTTTCATTGCAAGAAAACTTTTTTAAACAAACATTCATTGAGAGGATTACAGATGAAGGCTTGGTTTCAATTGAATAAGTGCTCTGGATTTGTTATGAAAGGCTACATTTTAAAGTTTAGTGTTTTGGTTTGTTTATTTATTTTGTTCAACATTAGAAACATCTAATACAATTCTGTTATATATATCGTCTTGGTTTGTTTCCAAGTAATTGATTTTGGAATATATCTATATATTATATATAACAGAATATATCTTTAATTAATATATATATACATATTTATAGTATACATAATATATCAAAGGAGTGTGAAGTTAAGCAAATTACTTACTAATTCTTTTATGGTGCGATTTGACAAATGGAGTATTTGCAGTTCCAGTGAATTGGTTATATCCCATATTCCTGAAACTCCGAATATTATAAACTCGAAAATAGGGATAATAATTAGTAAAGAAAAAGAAAGAGGATCAATCAAGACGATCACATGGAAAAATTATAATACTGTGTAGATCAAAACAGTAGAGATTACGGAGCTATATAGTTTCTAATTGCAAGAGATTTTACCTTTAGATCTTCTATGGAGATCTAGATCCACACGCAGCAACAGCCGAAGCAAAAGAATAGTCTGGTGTTCGTAGCCTTGGTTACAGATCCAGATTTCCCGACAATAATCGATTTCCCCTATCTGGGATTCTGAAACAGAAGAGAACCCTAACATGTAAGATCCATTTTCGTATGCGGTGAGAGAGATCGATTGAGGTTCTACACAATAACCTCTCGAGATTGATCTGAACATTTAAAAACTGAGATTCAGATCGGCATGGAAGATACCGTCTTTTTTTTTTTTTTCATATGGACTCGACAAATGTGTCGGCGTGAGACAACAATAATTCAGAGAGATATTTGTTGTCTTTTTCATTCAGTTTTTTTTTATTAAATCCGTGCAAACAATTTTCAGGCTTCGTCTAAAACAAAACATTTGCAGGCCCAAACCCAACTTTAAATAAAGAACATCAGGCCCAAACCCAACTTTTGAAACACTAATCTGTATAAATAAAATATGTATTTTTGTAACCATCTTTTCAAAATTCTAAAAAAAAATTCTAAATAAACTCAAAAATAAACATTTAAACATATTAAACAGTCTAATTAGCTTACTGTAGTATAAACATATACAATTTAATTTTAGTAAACTCAAATAATAAATTACATGTAATTTTATAACATAACATATTACAAAATTTTATATAACTTGACTTCATATCTAAACTCAAAAATGACCCTAAAAACATATTACAATAATTAAATATATTACGAAAACTAAATCTACAAAAACAAATTATGTCTAACCACATATTACAAAAATTAAATCTACAAAAAAAATTATATCTAAAAACAAAATAAATATGTGTCTCATATTACAAAAATTAAATCTAAAAAAAGTTTTATATATGAACACAAAATAAATTTGTTTCTCATATTACGAAAATGAAATTTACAAAAACAAATTATATCAAAACACAAAATAAATATGTGTCTCATATTACAAAAATTAAATATACACAAACATATTATATATAAACACAAAAATAAACACAAAGTATACTACAAGTTTCATATAAATAAAAAAATAAAAAATCACGTGCGGACGCACGGGTTATAATCTAGTGTCTTATTAATATGTATGTAGACGGTCAGAATTAGTTGACAAAAAAATGAAGTTAGGCGGCTGTCAAAAAAAAAATGAAGTTAGGATTCAAAAGCCCAAGCCCGATCCGTATCAGGCCATTACCATTATAGATCATGGACCAATGGTGTTTGTTCTTTAAAAGATAAAACTAAAGCCCAAGAACGTTTCCATGCATTATTGTTTTCAAAGGATTTTCATAAATAAAAATAAATAATTTCGCGGTAAAACTGTCTATTGAACGAAATAGGCCAAATATTAAACTTCTTTTTTTTGCTAAATAAAATATTAAACGTTTTGGTTTAAACCAAAAGCAAAACGTACGCAACCGAATCTGAATACGAGTATATGATCGATCAAATGGGCTGCGTAGCTCACTAACAAGTTTGATAGCACATCACATTTTTTTTGGGGTTAAAGTATCACGTTAAATTTTATACTCGTATTCAGATTTCGTTGTTAGTGTGAATCCTTTGTCATACATTAACCCTGATCAATAACGGATTATAAAGGATTCACAATCCAGATTAATAAAGCACTTTACATCTATATATACATACAGCTAATAAAACAGTTTAGCGCTACATATAACGTCACTTGATACTTACAAACCTACTCAAGAAATTTTTAAGATAAAGGCACATGGGAACAGTTCAATATTGCCTCTCCTCTGTTTTATTTGGGCGCATGTGGTCTAGTTTAAGGAGTCCATTCCGCTTGCCCCGACAATACTTCGTCGTCGGTTCCCAACAAAAGATAAGAATGTGCCTCACCTATGTCCTCTCTGCTCAACATGAATTGAATCCCATGAACACATGTACATGTTCATTGAATGTAATTTCTCTATGGGAATTTGGCAAGCTTTTGCCGAAAAAAGGTCACTGAGTAACCCACCATGGCACCATCTCTCCTCTCGACCGTTTTGGACCTTTTATCGCAGCCGCAAATCAAATAAACTATTCACAAATGACTTATATTTTTAAAGCTTCTCTCCAACCCATTGTTTATGTTATTTGACGGAAACGTAACTCAAGGATACACTAGTAAAAAAAACACAAATACCCACGAAAGTTTCGTGGGTAATATAGAGTAATTTTCGTGGGTTTTCGTGGGTTTACCCACGAAAAGTCAAAGGCTACCCACGAAAACCCACGAAATTATCCGTGGCAAAATACCCACGAACACCCACGAAATATTTCGTGGGTAGATATACCCACGACCACCCACGAAATATTTCGTGGGTAAAGATTTACCCACGAACACCCACGAAAATTTTCGTGGGTAGATATACCCACGACCAAATCTTTACACCCACGAATTGCCACAAAAATTTTCGTGGGAAATTACCCACGATTTGCCACAAAACATTTCGTGGGTACCTTTATACCCACGAAATCCCACTGTAAATTGCGTGGGTAAGTGCAATTTTTTTTGTCAAAAATATAATTTTTTTTTAAATTTGTAATTAAAATTTTTAATTAAATTAAATACTAAACTAATAATTCGAATAGAAATAAAATATTTTACATAAAATTAAATTGTTCTAAATTAAAAGTTTTTAAATTAAAAAATAAGCAGAAACATAAACTACTCGGCCTGCCTCGTCCGTTGTGAACCGCTGCCTCCATCTAGCTTGTCCAAAATC